>CAAKHF010006872.1:0-17708 GCA_901007745.1 Hippocampus kuda
TATGGGGAGCCAGTGAAGGGATGCCAGAGTAGGAGTTATGTGCTCCCTCTGACGAGTACCAGTCAAGAGGCGAGCAGCTGAATTCTGAACAAGTTGAAGTTTATGGAGAAATTTGAGATGGACACCAAAGAGAAGTGAATTGCAGTAATCGATGCGGGAAGTGACAAGGCTGTGGACAAGAATAGCAGTCGTGTGAGGTGTGAGAGAGGGACGGAGACGGTTGATGTTACGGAGGTGGAAATATGCAGACCGGGTAATGTTATTGATGTGGGAGTGGAAAGACAGTGAGCTGTCGAGGATGACACCCAAGCTCTTAATCTGAGGGGAAGGAGATACTGAGGCATTGTCGATTGTGAGAAAAAAATTTTTTTCGGCTTTGGATAATGTGGATTTAGTACCGACAAGGAGGAGTTCTGTTTTTTTACTGTTTAACTTGAGGAAGTTATGGGTGAACCAGGATTTGATTTCTGAGAGACAGTGGGAAAGGGAAGAGGGTGGGAGGGAGGCGTCGGGTTTGCTGGAGAGGTAGAGCTGGGTGTCATCCGCGAAGCAATGAAAATGGATGCCAAATTTTCGAAAAATATTACCGACCCCAAACAACTGTTTCGCGACACATTAGTGTGCTGTAAGAGATCATCCGGTGTTCTAAAAGCCCGGCCCAAGTGTGTCCATATTTGGCACTGGTTGCTAAGCTACTGAACAGGTAGTAGTCTTGTCTTTTCCCACTGGTTTGGATGTTAAATAGTTACATCAGCAATCCCTGACTTTGCTTACAAAGAGGAGACGCAATACAGGTGCAGTTGTGGCTAATGTTGATTTTAATTTAGTTTTTATTGATAACTATACTTAAATCACACGTTTCTATCCATTACATCAAGATGACAGAGATCTCAGTCCATTGCTGTGCCTTTTTTTTTTACCCTGTCACACTACGTCATTTGTCTTGTGTCCAATAAGCACAGCAAACTGGGTCACCACATCGATTTCCTCCACAGCTTTTATTGTACAACTTCACCAAGATCTCTTGCTGCTGTCACCCAGAAATCACAACATCACAAACTCTCCGTTAGGATGTGTCATATGCCTTCAAAGCAGCGCCGGGCCCAAATGAAACATATTTGAATTTGAGTGTCGCAACAGCAAATGCCCAGCTTGCAGGCTGCCATAGGACCTGCCACACTGTTTCGATTTTGAACTGCAGCAGTCTATTCACGATGAATGGGATGGTCACCACTTACACTTGGCTGCCCAAAAAAATGGTGTGTAAAGTGCAACAGTGAGGCAAAATTTAATATCTTGTTCATAAGGAGTGCTTGTATTGTTTTTAACAGAAACTTTGGATTGTTTTTGTCAAAACGTGTTTCAATACCTGGTCCAGTTTCCTCTTGAGTGCTGTGACCTCTTTCTGATTGGAGAAAGTGATGTCAAGTCCGGGAGAAATGGCATAGATGAACTCAATGCCATACTCTTTGGCTGCTCCAATTAACGTCATAAGTTGTTCTGGGAGTTAATGGGAGGAAAGAAAAAAAAAAAGAAAACACTCAATACGGATGGCCATGTGTCATGTACACTTAAGTAACAAGTATAAATCATTTCCTCATCTGTTTTCAAAAGTCACCTGCTTCCTCTACTGAGTACAACTCTCTCCAGAACATTCTGTGTTTGTAGTCATCTTTCGGGGCATAAAGGTACGTATTCAGTCCCCATTTCTGTTGTCTGTGAAACATAGTGATGGCAACAATTAGAATGAATGCACAAACACGATTAAAGTAAGCAGGATGACATATTTCTACCTCCGAAACAACTCTTTCCTCTGTTCCATTGTCCACGGGCGTCCATAAAAACCTGCAACAACAAACCATACAATCACTTTTCATGCAGTGCTGCTAATATAACAAGTGGCTTTCTTCACCCCTGGTGTTAGTCTGCTTTTCAATCGTTTGCTAAACACATGGACACCTGACATGCGACCAACGAATGGGCTAATGTTTATATTAAAATCTTTTTTTTTTAAACCCAGTGAACATGTGTAGGGAAGAACAATGACCGAGCCAAAAGAAATGACAAGACAACCTGGAAATGGGTAATGGTGAACGTTAAGACTGCTGGGTGCTGTTCAACGACATAAATAGAAACATGTTCTCAGACACGCAATACGATGAAACGCATGTTCAGTATAGAAATCGATTGACCTATTTATTGCACGACTGCAATTCACACAAAGTACCTTCTACCACTCCAGTGATGAATTTTCGGTGGCCCGTCGTTTCCACACTGATTCCGCCGGACTCTTCCAGCAGGCCGGGACCAGCGGCACAAGCCTCTCCCGAGACTGGGCTGGGGTTCGGTTCGGATTCCACCGGTGTCCTCTCCAGCGTCTTTTCTTTTTGGACCATTTTATGGTAGAAAATCCTCGGAAACAAATAAAAACAATCCAGGAAAAGCGCTGCTTTTTTTCACGGAATGCCGAGCAAGCCAATCGCGTCAGACGGCAGGTCTGGCGTTGCTGGGTTTAACAGTGCCTTCCAGGAACAGTCGAATAGCCGTACCTGTTTCGCAACTAATTTAATCGTAATCTTGTTCAGATTGGACAAAACAAATTCTTAATGTTAATATAAAATGAACCACAACACATTTTGTGTATAATCCGCGCGTTCGCTCGACTCTAGTGGATTTGCCGTTTTTCCCCCCCAACAATTCTTCCTGTTTACACCCAGTGCGCATGTTCACTCGACTAGTTTAAACCAGTCAAAACCAGACCTGACCGACCCATAGCACAAATGCCCTTCAACCTTCAAGATAGTTCACATCCATATTAGCCAAGGTAGAAAACCAAGACATAAACGGACAAATTTCGCATCTTGCATCTTGTTTTTCTTAGTATAGACAATTAAGAAATATATGCCGTAAAAATACTTCGGATTTAGACACAGATTAACATTTTATTGTGGACATGAATGCGGATACTTGACTGTGATAACGAATGATCATAACGGCCCGGCTTTATTATAATTCGCCGTTGCCTACTCCATCTTCAGCGTATTTATTATCTTTGGTTCTTCGGCCCATATTAGGAATGTAGCCGAGAGCCAATGTTTGAAAATGGGACGTTTTCCCCTCCTCCCAACTGAACAAACATCTTGTACTCGGTTTGCAGTTTTTAGTTTTCCGTTCAGTACATAGCGTCAGTCTACCATTAAAGGTGGTGTTTAGATTTTTCACATTTGTTAAATCTGTCCCTCTGAACTTATTGTAATACTGTACATTTCTTTTGGTTTGCCTCTCTGGCTGCATCTTGTACCTCTAATGTGATTTTGAGAAACTATTGTGCCCCAGGAAACACGAGCAATCTTAACAGAAGGCATGACGATGTGTCGATCATTTTATAGACCCTCGCAGTCTCACACTGATCCACCATCAGAGAAATATATCAAGACCAAACACAAACACTTTGAACAGTGTACTGTAGTGGAAGTGACAGCAAAGGTGACATGCTTCAATGACCAAACGAGACAGTTCAGGTTCCTGTTTTTAATTGATTGCAGTACATTTAAATGTATTACATCCTCGTCCAACATTTAAGGAGCCCCATTTATTTTTCTCTTTAAAAATGATTCTCTCCAAACACTTAATTTTGGTTTTACATGTTTAAATAAACATTTTAAAATTGTTTCATTTTTTTAAGCTTTTACTCTTAATTATAAATCTTCTCTTCAATAGAAGGTATTAGACTTGCCCAAACAAAATGTAAACAAAAATAAAACAAATGCCACAACAAACTGAAAAGACAAGTTTTGCTCTTGAGGTAAGTGTTTTCTGCTCCCTGCGGCAGCCTCCTGTTACCTCTTCAGACTCCGCTGCGCCTGCTTTAGTAAAGTGTCGAAGTCTAGTGTCTTCACCTTGCCTTTAGCAGATGCCGGGTCATAGTCTCTGTTAGAATCTGAGAAGCAACATGGGGGTTACAATGTGAAAGAATGGTGCGAGCAGGTTGAGAGCATCTCTCGTCTTTTGCACTACCTAGGTCAGCATAAGTGGTTTTGCAGAACTGCCTCCTTCCACCAAAGCACAGATCAAATGGCAGCTCATCAGCCTTACGCAGCTTGTTTCCATTCTCAATGGCAGTGAAAGCATCCTTGGTGTCGTAGTATGTCACAAACCCGTAGTTGTCCCTGTTGCAGGTATTAGTATTAGCATCAAATGAGACATGACTACTTCACTTTATGATGGTTTGTCATTTAAAGCTGTAGCTTGCTTTTAAAAGAGCGACCTGGGACATAATCCAGGAGGCCCCAGTTATGAGCAGGCCTGCTTATGCTTTAGCATTGTACCTTGACCCTTGATGTCACAAAAGAGACCAAAAGGGTTCAGTAACAATGCAATACAGCAAGTCAAACCAAGAAACAAGGAGCACTCACCCTTGTTCCCTAAAGTGCAGAGTGCAATCCTCCACTTCGCCAAAGTAGGAGAAACGCTCTCTGAGCTCCCTTTGGGTCATTGTGCCTCGAATTCGACCAATGTAAACAACCCGCCTCTCCTCCTGTAGGATACATTTTCAAAATACATCTAGTAAGATAATTTACTTCACAATACACCAACTGTGTAATTTAGAAGCTTACAATGGCTTTGTCCTTGCGAGACTTCACATCCTCAGCAGCGTACCCATATCTCCTCTGATATGAAGGACTAAAGAAAGACCACCTTTAGCCAAATTCAACCAAGCACGAGAAAAGTTTGCAACTGCTACAGTGTACCTATGTATGGATCTCTTTTTCCTCCATGGCACTTGTCTTTGGGGCGATTGAGACCGCGATCTAGAGCGACTCCAAGAACCAGAGTGAGAGGAGGAATATGAGTATTTTCTCCTCCTTGGAGGAGAGCGGGATACGGAGGACCGTGAAGACGAACGAGATGAAGAGCTGGATCTGCTGCGAGAGCGGCTATGATGAAACCTATAAAGGAAGAGAAGGAAGATAAAGTCTGATGAGTCACAAGCCAAAAGGAATGCAGATGATGCCAAGTGGATCTCACCTTTTCTTAGATGGCAAGTGGGATCTCGACCGAGATCGAGATTGAGATGAGTGCGAATCAGACTCTATGCTGCTGGAAACAGATGGTGAACGTTGGGATCTTCGTTTTCGCCCCCTGCGTTTGGGGCTGGGACTGCAAGAAGCAGGATGCCAACGATACGACCTCTCAAACGACTTCTTCCTAAGAGTTCTTTCGGCCGATTCGCTCTCCTGACGCGCTGGAGAAGCTTCCGGAGTCTCCAGAACAGAGGATTCTGCTATCCCATCGATGCCATTATTCAAAGCCTCTGGAGTTGGTGAAGATACCTGCGGGTTTGGGTTTGACTGGAAGGTGGTCTCCTGGATGCATGGGGGCCCTGTAGTGGCTGTAGCGAGATTCCTTATGGGTTTAATCGTGATTTGCTGTTTGACATTCCAGAGGGTGCCTGCTTCACCGGCAGAAGAAGCATCTCTGCTGGGTAGGCAGTAGTCGTGATCCATGCACACCACACTGTAAGGCACAGTGGCGGGAGCTGCAGTGGGCTTGGCACGGAATCTGGCTGAGGTCAAAGGGCGGGCCTCGATCTGAATAGCCTTGGAGGGGTTTGATTTGGATGATTCTGTGGCCCTGGCCTTTCCCAGCAGAGCAACAGGGGCCAGAGGTTTCCACATCTGGTGTGGAGGAGTGGCTGGAGGAGTCAAAGCTAGAGAATATAAAGAGTGCACCATTACTACAGCAGACAATTAATAGCAGTTGGCCATATGTGATGCAAAGATGCTAATCTGGAGATACAGGAACCCTAAATTCTCACCTAAAAAAGTTTTCAGTATGACTGAACAGAGCTAAATCTGTGACTGGTGTTTTGCATTGGAGGCTGTCAGTTTGTGCCGTTTGACAAGAAGACGCACCGAGTGAAGGACTGCTGCGATAGCTTATCATGTTTGCCAGCCACAAAATGTTTGGCTACCTTATAAAGTGGTGGATTGAGATATGAGTTTAATTAATTAATTGCTGTATTAATGTCATTATTTGCAAACAATGAATATCTGCCACTGAGTATGATATTATCTCTCTCCATGTGTTATTCCATTTGTTTTCAAATATTCGCTACTTAAAACCGGGACTATTGAAGCTACTGTTAGCATGTCAATGATGCTAGCATTAAACTAGCGGGACATTCTTAGGGCAACATGGTTTTGTTTTAAATACATGTGTAATAATCTTCGTTTTATGTTTAGTTTGCAGGTTAGTGTCAACTGGGAGTGGCATTAAAATGCTTGAAGCCTAAGTTTGGATGAAATGTATTATTCGCCAAACTGCTGCTTATGGAGTGCGTTAAATTTAATGTCACAATAGATCACTTGCATCTCAAGTATGTGCTTGCAAGTTATCGCAAACAAAATCGGCCAAATGACGGCTCATATCTCAAAAAAAAAAAAGTCAATCCGGTCATTCCCGTCACTAGGCAACACTACTTGGCTTGCGTTTCGAGGTTCCACTGTCATCATATTGTAAAACACATTTCCATTGACAGTACTTGATATAAATTACCTGCAGAGCTTGAGAGATCAGTGACACGCTCCACAACAGTTTTTTCACGTGGAGGTCCGACACTAAAAAGGTAGAACAAAAGTTGTTAATGCTTTGCATCTGATTTGGCCTTAAGTTTGGCTGTGAATTAGTGTCGAAGCCCATTTCAAGGGCATTATTGAGTCTTGACGGCAGGTCTTGGCAAAAAAAGTGGAGTCACGGCAACCACACATTTGACTCCATCACACCCACAGAGCAGCGTGACGGCTGTAGGGTAACTCACCTAGAGTTTCCTACAGCTGCTGCTCTACCACAGACCTCCGGTATACTTTGTTGCTCTCTGGCTGAAGAGAGATAAGGAGAACGGGAGACTGTCAGAAGAGATTTATTAGTGAATTGAAATGTCAGTTCAAGTCCCGCGCAACTGCCACAGCCAGCTAAGGCATTCAAAGGCTCAACAACATACCAACTAACACTATTAAATGAAAATTGGAGTCCAGTTGCTGTACACCCAATGTGAGGTTGAGCCTTGTGCATCCACCAACAAAGACAGCATGGTGAGGGTTAAATGGATTTGCAGACTGGGCAGAATTCCACAGCACAAAGCAGCTTCATGGCCCCCACAAAACACAACCTTCAGAAAATGCTTTGCACAAAAAGCTGCCAAGTGCCAGTATATGCGCATGTATTCAAATAATTGCCTTTTATGTGACGCAAGTCAAGAGTCGAATGAAGTTTCTTCATTCCCATGATGAAACAAAACGTATAGGTCACCTCCATCAAGCTTTGAGAACGTGAGCTACCACTGCAGACCAAGAAATGGGGACGAGTAAAAGGGATTAGTTTGCTCACCTTGTGTTTCCTCAAACTGCTCCAGCAGGCTGGTCAGATCAGCTGCCTCAATACCTATAATGCAGAAAAACCAACAAATTAAAAGACAAGACCAACAAATGGAGTCTATGGAGAAAAGTTATGTAAAGTCGATTGATGACTTGGAAGTCCGAAGCAATTTCTGAGACAAGATTCTGACATTTGGAGTGAAATTTGAGTTGCCAATTTGCCACTGTCAATTAGCTATTTAGCTGTGCATTTGTAAAAATAGTATATTATTTTCTTGAGAAACTGTGGTGTACAGTTGACAAGCTCACCCATTTCAGTGGTGAAGGACTCAATCAATTCCTGTGTTGGACTCTTTGCCTTTGGAGCTTCAATTTGTGCTGTGACTAGCGGTTTTGGTTTCAACACAAGTTTTGATTTAAGACTTGATGCCATGGGATGAAGGAAAGGAGTCGAACAAGATTTGGCATTTGTTGTCAGGGCCTTTGTAGATATGCTGCGATTCTTTGAGGAAGGCGTGGAGCAAGGAATGACTTCAGGCACATTCTGGCCAACTAGGGTTGTCTGCGGAGGACTGGGAACAGAAACGGCAGCAGCAGAGGTGCACTGGATTGTCTCTGTGGTAGTTTTGACAAGCTGTGGTGTCCGCTCAGTGACTTCTGTCTTATCTTCTGACAGTTTCGGACTTTTGTCTGTTGATTGGCTTGAGACCTTTGACACTTTTGGTTGTGCAGGGACAGCATTAGCAGCTTTTTTGGTTGAGGCGACCATATAAGCGGGCGGCACTAATAGTGCCTCAGGGGTAGGTGGGGCGCAGGGTCCACGGGGTTGCCAGGCGGGTTTGACCTCAACTGACTTTTTAGCAGCCTGGAAGGTGGGCCACCGAGGGTCTTTTGGGCTGGGTTGAGGCAAGCAGGGGATAGGAAGTAATTCTCTGGGCGGCTCCGGAAGGCTGGGCCACTTGGTGCTATTGTCGCCTTGTTTGTCCACTGCAACAGGTTTCTTCTGCAACCGCAGTTGTCGGTACTCAGCCAGACTGAGGGACTTGGGCTTTGACTCTGGAGCTGCAGGAGTCTCAGGCGGGAGGGGCTCAGCTACGGGCAATGTGAAGTTTGGAGCAGCTGCTGGGTTGCTGGAGGACATCGGGGATGATTGGCTGGAGAGCTCATTAGGAGCTTGGGACACTTGTTGGGACATTTTATCTGGTTGTTGGGAGTAGACTGCTAGGGCTGGACTTTCAACGCCTGTAGGCTGTGACGACATAACAGCTTTCACGCTAGATTCAGCAGTCGTAGTGGGGATTTCAGCTGGTGATTCACAAGGTTCTGGAACGCTATCCATAGGTTCTACAGAGGGAGTTACAGGACCAGCTGGAGCTTTTGGTATTTTGTTTTTCTTCTGTTCCTTGAGTCGCCTCTTTTCAGACTTCTGGGGTAATTCTTTTATTTTATTTCTCGCCGCGGCACTCCTGAGGACCCTTCCCTCGACAGGTGGGCTATGTTTCTTACATTTCTTTTTCCTTTTCCGATGAGAGGGCATTCTTGCGATGGTGTCTTCTTTCTGCTTGTTAATCTTATTGCATTCTTTCCCATCTGAACATAAATTTGGATTTCTCACCAGAGCCTGAGAGAATGCTTCATCATCATCATCATCAACAACAATATGCTCAGAGCTGTCAGAAGCTACTTCTTCCTCATCTTCTGCCCTTAGCTTATTATTGGGAGACTCTTCGCTTGGTAGAGAAACTGGGAGGTCTTGGACAGCGAGGATGGGCTCTCCATTTTCACCCTGATCCACCACCTCCAGCAAGATTCCCCCTGCAGGTAACATCTGTGTGCCTTCATCATTCTCCATGCAAATCGTCATGCAGTATGGATGCATGTGTTTGACCAAGTCACGCAGATTGACTGAAAGGTCATCACCGCCGTCCTGCTCAATGGTGACAGGAAACGGAAAACTTAGACCACCTAGGTCTTCCAAAGTGCAGTCAGAAGGTAAACTGGGCCTCATTGGGCTCAGAGTAAGAGACCCAGCATCTTCTTCCTCCCCATCACTTCTTTGCAATGAGTGTCTCATCTTGGGGAGGTTCTGAGAACAAAGTGGAGCGAGTTAAAATTTAAATGAGTATGCAGTATGGCATATCCACCATTTATGGTGTGAAAGCTACCTTTCCAGTCGATAGTGGTCTTGAACAAAACGAGTCTTTCTCTGGAGAGGACTGCGGCAGACAGAGTAATCTCCGGAGCTACAATATGGGGCAGAGGGGAGTACAAGTAAATGACATATTTTCCCCAGCAGTAGCAAATTTAATGTACATAAAGTGTATGAAGCCTTGTGTCATTTAATCTCATTGTGGGCGCAGTGTGGGTTTATGTGGCAGAAACTAGAGGGAGAGCTCTTGCGAACTCTACAGCTGTGCACTAACCGGCGAGTGTTCCTTGCCCTGACCCGACATCAGGTCCGACTCGGGCAGCATGTCAAACGGAGACAGGTTCTCATCGTCCATATTGTCCAGTATGTCCGCAAGTGCGGTTAACAGTGTGGCTTCACCGTCTTCGTCTAGTCCTTTAGTCTAAATGATGATGATTATAACAGAAATAAAAACAACAACTTAAGACCAAGAGCACTTCAAAATAGACATGTAAAATGAAAATTGACAAGCCAATCGTGTAAGGACAACGATTAAACATGTTGGCTTCTGGAAAGCCGTTTGGTCATGTGGACTTGCCTCGACAAACGGCGTGTCAAAGATGGAAAGGATGGAGGGGTCCAAGCAGCTTTGAAGAGCCTCAGATGGTTCTCCGGAGCACATTTCAGGAGCCTAGAAAGACAGCAGATATAATCTCAAAATACAATCTGTTTAAAGTCACCTACAAGAAACTGTATTTACATGATGAACTGCATGCTACTGACAGTGCCATTGTAAACATGTATGTTTTAATATTGGCAAATAGTGGAAGTTGAGTGCGGCCACACAAATCTCTAATTACAGTTTAAGAATGAAGTAAAATCTGGGTAAATGTTGATGACAAAAAAAAAAAAAGACAACAATGACTGTTATGGTCATGTATTTTATGAAGTCTATAAAGTAAGAATAAGAAAACCTTTATTCGTCTCACATGGAGAAATTCCCTATTTACAGCAGCAAAGTCATGAAAGGAAGAAAGTAGAAGAACAGAAGTATAGGAGCTGCTGTAAAGGCAGCCACTCTCACGGCGCCATCTTGAAGTCATAACAAAATAATACAACACAACATATAAGACACAAACAGTAATTCAATCTTAACCACTTTTCTGAATACTCTTTGTTCTTTGAAGCAGTTATTAATGAAAGAGGAGAGGATCAAAGTGTCCTTTCACCAATAAAACTAAATGGCTGGAGGTTTGAATTAAGACTTCTTTCTTTCAATGTGCAGTTTGCATATCCTTATTTGTGTGTGTGTGTGTGTGTGTGTGTGTGTGTGTGTGTGTGTGTGTGTGTGTGTGTGTGTGTTTTAACTCACATTACATCCCACAATCCCAAAGATGTGTCTGGTTAATTTAACACAATTTTGTTTTCGTTGTCGAAGTGCGTGTGAATGTTTGTTGGTCTATATGTGCCCTGTGATTGGCCGACAACCATGTTTCTTGGGTGAACTCAGCTAGTCTTAACTCCAGCACAAGAGGTTAAGAAATACAGTGTCGAGAATGATGCATGGAGCATAACCTGTTTGTCTGCCACGAGTGAATTATAAATCTGATTAGAGGAAGACAATTTATTTCTCCAACTCGTATTAAAATAATTTCCATACATTTCTCCACTAAGGAATTTTTTAAATTAAATAATTTTTTGGACACCCCGTACATATCTTGGTCTGCATGGATTCGCTCACGTGTCTGCGTGTTGAGAGGCTTTTATCAGTGTTCGGACATGTTTGATCCTTGACTCTCGCCGTCCACAAGGCGGAAGTCGCGCACCCACGTGTACAACACACCCTTATTATGGGACGTGTCCAATTTTAAGATTTGGAGACGAAGTGGCGATTTCAGACATTTGTACATTCAATGCACACGCCGGCAAATAACAGAAGGGGAAATTCAAAACAATCACTGTGTGTCTTGTGCGCATGGGTGACATGTCAAATATAATTCAGCCGAAACAAAGCACGTGTGAAGCTTTTCTATGAGTACGTAAACGGTAATAGTTTTTTGTTCCAAAGCGGAAGAATTATCGTAAACTTGTGCAGCCTTAATTGCAAAGTCCATCGACGTGGACAACAACCTCGACGTCGCTGAAATGCTGACACAACACTGCAGTGACCTGGCACGAAGCTGAGATCCACCACAATTCAACTCAAAACCAACCACCTAACTATAATTCAAAATGAAACAATTCAACGTGAAACTGGATTTGTAAAGTCAACCGCAAAACGAGCAAGCTACCTAGTTAGCTAGCACGCTGTCGTGCTGTCAACACGTGTGAGTGAATCAACCGTAGCGGCAACATTGCAACCAGGTGCGACTTATTTGAATGAAAAACATTAGAACACAACGTACATACAAGACAGGTGTGTAAGCCATCACAGAACACGACTGTCACCTATACGGTTTGGCCAATTTAATGCATTTTAAAAGTTTAAAGCAGCTCTGTAACCGGCTTGCTAATAGCTAGTCAATGTGACGCTCAAACGACGTTAACTACACTACGAATTGTCATTAATTCATAGATTAAGCATGCGACATGTATGTAATAGTAAAACTATATAAGTGGCTTTAAAAAATACGATGTGGTGACGCCTGGGTAGCATCCACGTGTCACTTCAGCATGCACAGTGTTCAATGTGTGCACTGCAGAGCGCACAAATAAAACCTAACATTCCGAATAAGGGGGTAGTTGTAAAGAAGTTAAAACACGTAACACATTCATTACCGCGCCAAGTGTATCCAAAGGGAAAAAATCCATATTGCACGTCGTTAAATTCTCCTCGCCTGTGCCCCACCGGACCGCCATCTTGCAAGTTTACTCCCTTACTTGCATATGAACGTGGGAATGCTTTGACCAATGGAAAACCTCCAAATGAGCCGGTAGGCGACGCACGATCCCGGTAAAATGACGCAAAAATGATGCTGAAACAGGAGTCAAAGGTAAACTAGTGCTAAACTCGTCACGTTTTGTAGTTCTTTTCCACCCACCCCAATTTCCGTTTCCGTTCACAGACCTTTATTCAAAATGTTTTTTTTTATACGCGGCTTTTTAATCTAAAAATATGTAGCTCTCAACACACAACTTTTTAATCTGAAAATAATACACACATTTTACCACCAAAAGGTATTTCCCTAGTATATTGTATTTTTGAAAAAAACCATCACGATAGTATGGCTTATCAACTAAGATGAAAGAACAAAGGAACGCAGACACGTTTCACATGAAAGAAAAAGGGGCTTTTAAGATTGGCGTTCGCTCAAGTCAGGAAGTCGGTGTGCTGTGAGGAATGTTTGGCCGTGATTGTTAACCGATATGTTCTCGATTTGATTCTTCTTCATAAACGCAATCAAAGCAACAAAGTGAACGCAAACATTACAAACCACAAAACAAATGCGGGAAAAAATGCTGCGGAAAGCCAAAACACATCAACTCAAAAACGACGGCAAGAGAAAAAAAGGATCAAACTTTACGACACTCATCGGAAGTTTGTCAGGGCACTAGGGGGCATCGCAGGACCTGTCCCGTAGACCAGATCTTCCCCATTTTCTGGTCTCACGTGAACCACTACCATTTCCCACTGTCCTTAGTCTGTCGTGCAGTATCGATTACTGTGTGTCTCGTGTTAAAATAAGATACAGTAGGAGCTTTTTTTGCTTGCAGCATTTTCGTTTTGCAGTTGTTTTGTGTGTATTTTTAGTTTGTTTGTGCGTGTTGGTCTTTTTTGCTTGTATCGTTTTTGTTGTTTGCAGCATTCCTGTGTTTGCAGCGGTCGGGCGTTTGGCACGTGTTGCTCCTGCACATAAAATGAAGTCCTTCAGGACTGATTGAGCTTTGACCCCATATGAGGGCATTGTTTTAAAGTTTCAAATATCTGCCTTTTTTATGTTGATAATATACAAAGTTCTATATTATAAAATGTGTTTTTAATTTATTTAAATACAATATATGCAATTGATAATACATAATACAGCCTGAGATCACTTTATCTCATATCAATCTAAGGTTAGGTTTCTAAAATGGGATTTATTTCCGATTTTATGGAAAATTTTCTGTCTCATTTCATTTGCACAGTGACATGTGTGTGTGTGTATATATATATGTATATACATACATTTTGAGCATGACGTCTCTGATCCACTGGTGAAATGACTCTTTGATTCTCTTGTCTTTCATCTACAAAGCATATGAGGGGAAAAGTGGTTCAGATGGCACGACTGTCCATGTTTTTATGTTTTGTGTTTTGTTTATTATTTTACTTTATGTTAACCATTTTGTAAAGCGCTTTGTTATAGCTGCAGCTGTTGTGAAATCCCTATATAAATCAGGATGTATTGTCTTGCTTGTATATATATATATATATTTATTTAAAAATTTCCTTCCTCCAATGATAATAAATAAACTACCCAAATTTACATTGGATAGTGTTTGTTAACATAGAATAAACAACAAAGTATTCGGCATAAGAAAAAAAATGTATCATCTCTGTCTAATGAAAAGTATGTGTCATCACATTTTGTGATTGTTTCTCCCCTTTTTTTTTAAAAAAATCCTAAACAAAAGGATGAAACCAGAGACTTCAGTAATCCATAGTTTACACTGGACAGTGAGGATATATGTGTTTTGCAATGCCACATCTTCAGGATCTCAGTTAGACTGCAAGCACATTTTTCAGTAATTTAAAATGAAATCTCATTTCACTTGGTCAGGGTTATGGTTATAACTTGTAATGCTTCTGTAGAATCTTCCCGAGTTTCGTTCTGTTGACTGCCAAAGCTCAGAGCTGTTCATTTATTGATTTTGTGATTTCACAGGTTGTTTTTGTGCACTTGTTTTATCTTCCCTTTGAGTGAGCGAATTAACTTGTGCATCCTGTTTCCCAACTCTCTCCTCTTGTGGGCAACAAGTCCAACCAGTCTGCTTCTCATCGCATCTTGTCCTTATTTATGTACTCCTTTCAGAAGCTGTGAGATGCACATCTAAGTGATCACAACACTCTGCCACTACTACCTAACTCTGCTCTTCCGTTGCCATGGATACAGCCCCCCCTCTAGTGGGCATGGAAGGTTGGGGCTGTAGCAGAGAGAGGAGATGTGGCAGCTCTGCGTCATACCAGTGCAGGGAAGAGAAGCCCCCCCCTTCTTTCCCCATCTCCCCCACCTCCTCCTTCCTTCCCTCATTCCCTCCTTCCTTCTCATCATCCAATTTGCACGTTGCTTGATTCGCCCCCCCCCTTCCCCTCCAATTGTGTCCTATATCAGCATCTGCTCATCACACATTCCCCCTCCAACATCTCACTCTCTCTTTCTTTGCCTGCTGGCTCAGCTCGGCTTCCGCTGTGTTGGCTGACCCAGGCGGACTTTTACTGGCGAGCGTGGACGAAAGAAAAGAAAGGTAAGCACTGAAATGGAGTGCGGTGATGAAGGAGAGCGGCGCATATAAGCAGTGATTGCGTGAATGACGGCATCAGGAGCCTTCACTTTGGATTTTTGAGGGAAAGAGCCATGTGAGTGTGTGCTGTCACAACATTAGGGGTGTGCGTTCAAGCAGAATGCGTGCCTAAGTAGAACGGGCACGGTGATTATGGGAACTTTTTCATTCTAAGAGCAGTGCTTGTTGCTGACATGTCGACACAGTGCGGGCATATGGATGTGGAAAAGGGGGGAGAGGGAGAGAGAGCATGCCTAGCAGCACACAGCAGCTTTAATTGCTCCTGGAAGCCATTTTTTGAATCACACCGACACAACCTTCCTTTCTCCGTCTGCCTTTGTTTGATCCCAACCTTGAAACTCCACGCATTTAAAAAAAAAAAAAAAAAAACATGTGGCGGCAGGTAGTGTTTGTGACAGGAAGAAAGGGGGCCCGCGGGGACGTTCATTGTGTCTGGGTCCCGGGAACATTGTCTGACATGGTGTATGACATTTAACTGTGATGCGGCTGCCTGTTCACTGGTGTGTAGCCAATGTTGCTTGTCAGCTCTGGTTCCTGGGCTGACTCACATTTGCTCTTTGTTGCTGTATCGCCTCTGAGTGACAGGCGTCGGCGATGAGAGTTTTTGTCAAAGCCGCACGTTGGCGTCTTCAGTTGCAGTGGGAGATCCATATGTGGGGACTTTTTTTTTTTTTTTGTCTGAGAACCAAGTTGTCAGATGTTATATCACAGCAGAGGCAGTCAGTAGTCAAGATCAGCCTTGACATGATCAAGCGTGCAAGTGCAAGACTCGCTTGTGGAAGTCAAGTGTGCCTTTCTGTGAGGATTTGTTCATGACAAAGCTTGGTCAGAAACAATGACACCACCGGGAATCTTCCACTTGTTTTGTGAACAAGGGAGAAAAGACAAAGATCTTAAAACTGATTAAGATTCTCAGTCGGCCCTTGACTGTATGGTTTGTGGAAATTGCCTCATCTAAACAGTTTTATATTTGGACCTTTTTTTTTCCATCCAATGTGCATCCAATGCTCTGTTTTGGGAGACTTAGGCAAATCATTCCAACATTTGTGCCACTGTTCCGTGGCAACTAATCATCTCGGCCTACCTCTCAGGTCAGTTTTATACTTCAAAACAGTAGACACGGAAACAGCAAAAACTGTGCCACGCCAAATGCTTTAGAATAATTTTTATTGGACATGTTGAAAGAAAGTAGAACTTTACCACTGGTATGTGGAAACACTTGAGTACACAGGTGTCAAACTCAAGACCTGGGGGCAAGATGCAGCCCATGGCATAATTTTATGTTACCCGTGAAGGCAAATCCCGTGCTTCTTGCTGAAATACGAAAACTTCAAGATAATACCAGTGAGATATTGAGATAATATGTTCTACAATTCATTTTTCTTATGGGATGAATTTTGATGTTAACTGTTTTAAAATAAGATAGTGGCAAGGGGAAGCAATCTGTTGAAATAAGAATCATTTGCCATTTTTGGAAACATATTCAAAAGCAGTCTCAACATACAGTACACTACAACAAACAACAAAAAAACCCCGCCCACATTTGGAAAAGGCCAATAAAATGATGAATTACTGAAGAGAATAAATCATCTAAAGGAATTAAAATACGTTTAGGTTTACAACACTTGACATAAAAATAGAAGCACGATACAGTGGCAGACAATCGGCACATCATTTGACTGTAGTGAGAAGTCGTGCTCCAAAAATTTAAATCAACAACAATGGAGATGTCACTCCCGTGTCTACTTCTCAAAAGTGTCTGTTCACCACCGAAAGGCTCTGCAGCAAAGTGCAGACTATGGAGTATCGCATCCAATGCAAAAACAACAGGTTTAATTAATTATTTCTAGTTGTTGTGTATCCTCAGTTCTTGCGTTGAAGATTTAGAAATAATACTTGCCGCTGGGTATCTTTTTTTGTTAGTGGCAAAGCGTCATTGGTGTGGTGAGCCAAGTGGTATCAGGTAGTGCAAAAGGGTTATCCGTGGCTTTATCCTGGCTCTGTACACCGTCTCAATTCATTCAATAGTTTTGTGTAATCTGAAAACAAGCAATGTTGAATGCATTAGTAACGGAAACACAGGCTTTTTGCTCGGAAAGTGACAAAAGAGATGTGTCGACGTTAATGGAAATGGACTGAACTGCCAAAAGGTTAAGGCTGCGTCATCTGGATGAGAGCAGTAAGAGAGTGAAGCAGGATTAGAGCGCGTTGCAAGAGAGCAAAAGGGTCTTCATGTTGGCGAGCGGGTGCATATTAACACGGTCTTCCCACCTCCCGTGGGCCTCGGGTGTCTCTGCTCTCCAGGTGGGCTTTGCATTTTTAATCGATACTGTCTGCGGTGATTAACGCACATCTTCTTCAGTGTGCAGCCGAAGGTAGCAATGCGAGAGGAAGAAATTGGGCTGAGATGGAAATCAGTCATACATGAGGCAGGAGTGCATGGGTTTGTTTGGCATTAATGACCTTCTGCCTCTGGGCTCCTCCTGAGAATGTTGATCTCTCGCAGCAGCAAGGCCAAAATGGATGATGCATCAATGCCACACGTGCACACACAGACACACACTATTTCTTCTCAGCTAATTGCTTCTCGCGCTTTCTTCTTTAACCTGCACACACACACACACACACACACACACACACACGTACACACTCTTCCCTTCATCTGTCACTCATGAAGGAGTTCAGAGGGATGTCAAAGTTAC
>CAAKHF010006873.1:4215-14689 GCA_901007745.1 Hippocampus kuda
TAGAGATAAGGTGAGAAGCTCGGTCATCCGGGAGGGGCTCAGAGTCGAGCCGCTTCTCCTCCACATCGAGAGGAGCCATATGAGGTGGCTCGGGCATCTGATTAGGATGCCTTCTGAACCCCTCCCTGGTGAGGTGTTCCGGGCATGTCCCACCGGGAGGAGACCCCAAGGACGACCCAGGACAAGCTGGAGAGACTATGTCACCCAGCTGGCCTGGGAACGCCTCGGGATCCGCCGGGAAGAGCTGGAAGAAGTGGTTGGGGAGAGGGAAGTCTGGGCTTCCCTGTTAAAGCTGCTGCCCCCGTGACCCGGCCCCGGATAAGTGGTGGAAGAAGGATAGATTGATGGATGGATTGTCTGTCAACGTTGGCCCACGTAACAGACCATGACAAGTGCAAATCGTTGAGCCAATGTACAGTACACGAAATGCATGTATAAACACACCAGGACAGGTTATCGTGTCCCATGACACCATTATTTTATTAAATAATTACAACATACTGTAACGTTGTAGTGTTGCCTTCAGGGAAAAGTTAAATAAATTTGGCCAAAACAGATGAATGTATGAATGACTTACCCAAAAACACAATGCGCTGCTGTGAGGATCCAATGTGATGTTATGATAGAGCCTCCACAGAGGTGTTCACTGCTGAAATGAAGGCTGACCTGCCAAGGAAACTGGCCTGGCCGAGAGATGTTTCCTCCAACAATACGAGTCAAGTACTTCGGTCTGAAGCCACATTCTATGAACGGAATAGTGCACGTCAGCCTTATCTTGTGAACCGTGTAGTCCTGTGTGACTTGGTGGATTTTGTTTTAGTTTCAACTAAATGTCTAAAACTGAATTGCTACCCAGGTTCAGGCTGTAGGTGCAACAATCACTGCAGGGATGTCCATGCGCAAACTGTGTTCCCAGCTGGGAAATTTACTAAGACAGCGAACGTAAGCAACCGTTTCTGTCACTTTTGAATATAATTCATTTGGAGAATTGCGTAAGATTGCAGTATAGTATGGTATTTTCAATTTTGAAGAAGCCTGATCATGATCCTAACCATTTGAATCAGATGTGTTGGAGGTTGGAAACATGTAAAACATGCTGGGTAGGGGCTCTCAAGGTTTTAGCAATCTGGTCGAAAACCAGCTGGGACCGCCATCCATTACCCGAGCCACTTATCCTCACGAGGGTCGCAGGTGCGCTGGAGCCCATCCCAGCTGCGTTCAGGTTCAACCTACATGGGCGAAAATACCCCCGAATGTGAAAAGATTTTCATGCATGAAAGCCATTCCCACTTTTCTACTCCCCCTACGATGAAAAATCCCCCTGTTCCGTTATAATGAAATCTTTTTCTCTGCTCTTGCCTCGTGTTGAGATTCACTACAACGAAAACAAGCCTTCCGCAAAAGTCTAATCCAACAGCAACCTCTACTGCTTCGTTCGGAAACGGCAACAGCAACCACCACACTGGTTAACACCTGCGCAGTAGTCCAGGGAGTATTTGTTATTGTTAGTTTCAGACGCAGCAAGAAATTTGCATTGCTAAAACGGCTACAAAACGGACCTTTGGATGTCCAGCAGCTCAGACAAGAAGAGCTCTGACGCTGGAAGAGAGGGTAAAAGTGATCAAAATGAAAGACGGAGGAAGTAAAATAAAAGACATTATCCAAGAAATTGACAAGTGTTGGGAAGCAAAAGAGAATAAATGACTTTTTAAAACCAACAGTGGAGTGGAGTGATTAATATAAAACAATTGTACTGTATGTTAATGTTAAACAATATTAAATAAGTGTATGCTCATATTTATGCACTATGTACAGTGTTGAAATATAGAGTACACATATACGTTTTGTGTGTGTGTGTGTGTGTGTGTGTGTGTGTTTACATGCACAAATTCAAATTTTCTTTTGTGAAAACCCCCAAAATGTCTTGCAAACATGATTTTGTTGTTGAGGAGTTGTAGGCGGGGGGGGGACACCCTGAACTGGTTTCCAGCCAATTATAGGGAACATAGAATTCACATTCACGATCACACCAAGCAGTTAGGACCTCCAATAATACATTTTAAAACATTCGTTCAATATTTTTGGACACAAATCCTCATAGGTGTCAACACACATGAGGTCGACACACCACAAAATGGAACGATGGCCAATGAGGATGTGACCTGAAGCTTGTGCTTGTGCATAACAGATGAGCCACAGGTTGTGTTGAGTGTTTCCAATTATTTACCACAAAAAATGACAAGGATAAACATTTGCAACCACAACCATGTTGAATCTAACAGTTAAACCTCGACACAAACCTTGGCAGACGTGGTTTGGCGGAGGAGACTCAAATGTATCTGTCAAAAGATCGTGTGTGTGGTGTGCAGTGTTGGCCTTCTTGAGTACACCACACACTTTTAGAGCAGTTTTTTTTCCTCATGATGAGTGAAGTCCCTCACGTAAATATAAATAAATAAATAATGAAATTATTTTTTAAAAAAAACATTTAAGATTGCTATGAATGTACATAACCACACTTCAGTGTCTCACCCAGACATTTCAGCGTTGTCACCTTTCCTGAACTGCAGTGGGCTTTACTGTAGTGACCAAAGACAAGCAAGTCAGACACATACAGAATAAAAATCAGACAGCAGCACATTGACATAACAGTTTAAATGTTAAGAATATTAAAATAAACAATGTAAGTAAGCAAAGCATTGACAGTTAGTAATATTTCTCTCTCTCTCTCTCTATACACACACACACACACACACACACACACACACACACACACACACACACACACACACACACACACACACACACACACACATTGATATTTTTTCTAGTCCCCAATGAATTGTTTCCCTGTTACTGTCCTGATGTCATCTATTGGTGATTAGAGGCAGGAACCAATTGTAACCTAAAAGGGTTCTGCTCGACACTAATTGACACATGTTTTCACCAACACACACTCAAACAGACAACTACTTTGTGAGCGCTGCGCAGCCATTATGAAATGAAGATACAGTAATACCATAAAGCATCGTCCACTACTGACTAAACGAAGGAAGAAGGAGACAAGCAAGACTTCGAAGGATATTTAGCCCCTTGTAGATGTGAGCTCTCGAACTTTGTGTACCTTTTTGTTGAATCAATTGTCTTCATAACTTCTGTCTTTCATTTATTGTTTTGTAATGACGTTTGTATTGATGTTTCATGTCCGAGTTTGTGACCAGTTCTGCACTGCTTTGCTCTCTATAAATAAAGCTGTATTGTATTGTATTGTATTCCCTTTAGCGTAGCACCGTCTAGTGGATACATAGCGCAACCGCAGCCACTATTGTAGCCTCTATTCTACGCGCCTTATAATGCAGTGCGCACTATATGAAAACAGTTTTAAAATAGGCCATACATTGAAGGTGCACCTTATAATCTGAAGCGCCTTATAGTGCAGAAAATACGGTATATCAATTGACCAATCTATCGACCGATAGTTGTATTAGAAATTAGCTGCTAGTTTGTAATTTATTGTTATGCGCGCACGCACACACACACACACACACACACACACACACACACACACACACACACATTTATATTGCATTATTAAACTACAACTATATTCTGTACCTGTAGGTTGTGGTGTTTTGTAGTTTAATGACTTGTGATTGGTTCAGATTGATCGACACGAGATTGGACTGAAGGTCCTGCTCAATGGAGGTCAGGGAGATGAAGACTGACTCGACGTAACTGCCAAAGAGACAAAAACAGGAACAGATAATAGGTAATTGGACTGTTGAAAATCGTCTATACATTGTGCACGATAGTTTTCAGAAAAATATGAATGAGAGTGGGTGAACTGTTGACTGTGTCACTAAAAGGACAACAGTATAAATGTTTACATTTCAACTTAAGACTAATTTTTGTTCTTTTACATCTAGTTGAATTACATGTTGGCCTTCTCGACTGCCGCTTCTTTTACCGACTTGGAGAGGGCGCTAAGTGACGATGACTAAATTGGATGTCACTGTACAGATTCTGCACCGACTGACAAGGACGAGATCTGAGGAACACCTCACTGCTGGTATGGAGATTTCTGCATTGATCAACCAACCAGTCTGGGTTTTGGGGAGAACACACATCCCTCAAGGTGTCTTTCCACAGTGTTTTATCTGAATACATGGAAACTCACACTATTCTACCTAACATTGTGTAGAACAGCATTATGTGTTAAATGTTGCCCACTCGGCCAAGAAGGGGGATTCCCCTCATCTGCGGCCCCTTCGAAAGGTTTCTTATTTTTCCTGATGTCTTTTTTTTTAATTATTTAAAGTTTTTCCTTGCCCTCCTGTGGGCTTATGATCAGGGGAGTTCATTCATCCGTCGTTTTTTTCCCTCTCCCTACCTTGTGGTTTCCTTTAGGAACTCTGACTGTAAATTTCCCCATTGCGGGACAAATAAAGGATATCTTATATTTGTCAAATGTGAGCTTGTGAAGCCCTAAGAGACTGTTGTTATTAACTCATTCAGTACCAGCCAATTCTGGACCAAGTCTGAAAAGACGTTTAAAAACGTCTTTGGGAGTGAATGAGTTAAGTGCTATATAAATACATTTGACTTGACTTGAAATAAAACAGAGCTACAGTTTGTTAACAATGAGTATACTGGCAAACGACACAACTTATTCTTCATTAAGTCTAGCTGGAGTATTTGGACATTGCCGGTCCATCGGAAGAGCTGTATGAATTGAATGAGTAGAACGAAGTCTGAGCTTCCCTGCAACCTAACTCCGGATAAGCAGAAGAAGATGGATGAATACTGGTCAGTGTCCAAAAGAATCGTGTATTGAGGTGCAATGTGTTTCATATTCAAAAACCTGAGTTTGCTGACTCTGTAACCTACAAAAGGCTAATTGAATTCCATCCTTTATGGACAAATGTAGAAGGTCATGAAGAATGGCAGAACAATCATTGAGAGACAAAATGAATGTATTGACACAGCTTTAACCCTGTCATGCATCCTGTAAACTGATAACATGATAAGCTGTCCACTGTAGTAACGCTGTCTTTGAAAGGGTTAAAGAAGAGAGGGATCATTTTTCCATGGCCTGATAAAGGTGACAAGTACTTCCTGACGGTTGTGTGTGTGCATTCACAAAGTGTGTTGAATGTTTACCCTGTCCTAGTGACACAACATGGAGCATTCTACCTGCTGACTAATCACGTGTTCTCTTAATTCCGGCTACAATCGCAGGTCAAGCTGAGGTAATGCAACAGCTTTGGCAGCTCCTTGGAATCAAAGCCCAGTTGCACATAAAACATCACCCACAGTCATCAGGACAGTTCGGGAGGACTAATCGCACAAGTGATAAGCTTGCTGAAGAAATTTGTAACGTCTCATCACAGGGACCGGGATGCCAAATTCCCACTGGTACTCATGACCATTCGAGCCACTACCGCATGAGTCCACCGGTGTGTCCCCATTTGAGATGATGATTCCTCTACATCTGCTGTACCAGGTGAGAGAAGTGAACCAAGCCATGGCCTGCATGACCTCCCAGTACATGGATAAATTGCAGACCCACTTCAGAGTAATTTGTGCCTTTGCCCAACAATCACTCGAGAAAAATGCAGAGGGTCACAGAATGTACTATGTGTCAGAGATTTTCTCGGACAAAGTTTAAGAAATGACTCGGCACACAGGAAAATTGTCTTCAATATCGGCGGAAGCGGATCTCTGACAGCGTACGACGGTTTAGTTGCGCCGCTGATCACACTCTCGAGCTCCCTTCCCGCCAATTCAGACTTTTATTGTAACATTCAAGGAAAACACTGCCCCCGATATTTGCATACCGCACCCCCGGTCCGGCCCCTCGGTAGTGATTGGTTACCTGTTTTTAAACACGTTGGCACCTTTTCTGTCTGGTCTACATCAAATTAACATGTTGCAGATTTTGCGGATGGCCAATGTTGCCTGGGCGCGACGGGTGTTCTCAACTCGTCTTTTGTTGTTCAACCGCTGTTCCCGAATTATTCATTCCCCTTTTGTGACCGAGTTTCGCCCTCTCCCCTGTGATCGCTTACCTGCATTGACGTGTTAATTGTGGACTTCAATAGTCCTCCGGCCAGGTGGCCGGCGCCTTCGGGTACAGGCATTTGGGGGTGCTGGATACGCACTCAAACATTTAGATGTGCCCAAATTAAATGAAACTTTAAACATGATACACTTTTGCTCATAGATTCCTCTAACACTATGACAAGAAAGCCTCGCAAACCAAGTTTCCAGAATGGTATTATTTGTTCATGCAACCAAGTGATAAATTCCTATGCCAGTGGGCAGAACCATACAAAATCGTTGACAAAATATCGACAAAATCAAAATGAACACTGGGCGCAGAGGAGACTTCTTAAAGTGGGTTCACCAAAATCAAATTAATGGTCACCAAGGTCCCGTGCGTTCTGGCAAGGGACCATCCAATCACCAACGCCGCAGTCACTGAGATGTCGACACAGGGTGCACATCAAACGCTGCCCCTCAGACAACCCCAGACCTCGTTATGAGAGTCACATCACCAAAGGGGTGCTGGATGCACCAGCTGCATGTCATGCTTGTTGCATTGTTGTGTTGCTTGGATACATGCTCCGGCCTACCTGTGTGGAGTTTACATGTTCTCCCCGTGCCTGTGTGAGTTTTCTCCGGTTTATTCCTGCATTCCAAAAACATGCTTGGTAGGTTGGTTGAATGCTTTAAATTGTCCAGGGGAGTAATTGTGAGAGCAAACGGTTGTTCGTCTACAGTACGTGTGCCCTGCCACTGGCACCCACTTCAGGGTGTCCCCCACCCACTACCCAAAGACATCTGGGATAAGCTCCAGCATGCCCACAACCCTCATGAGGATAAAGCACATAGACAAACAACCATTCGTGGTCACAATCACGCATCGGGACAATTTGAAGCACTCAATCAACCTGCCATGTTTTGGGAATGTGGGAGTAAACCGGAGTACCCGGAGAAAACCCACACACAAACTCCGCACAGGAAGTCCAGGGCTGAAATCGAACAGAAATCGAACCCCTGACCTCTGCACTGTGAAGCAGACTTGTTAACCAATCGAACACCATGCTGTGAGAGAGAGAGAGAGAGAGAGAGAGAGAGAGAGAGATTGAACAGAAGGCCATGCACCACAGCAAAGCACACACAAGGTGTCATTTTAAGTGGAAGAGACACCTGGTATATCCCAACTGCTTGCAGGCTGAGAGTCCCAGCCAGTTATTCCAGTCATCTGAGCAGACTGTCCTCCACACACCGCCTTTCTGAACTTGAAGGACTGAACTCCGCCCACTGAGACGCACTGACATAGAAAGAGTTAATAGTTTATTTGCAAATTACGATTCAAAATAATGTATAGTTACTTTATGGGGTGGGTGGTATTGGCTGACATTGCTTTGATGTCATCTGGAATGGTCAAGATGTATTAAATGTTGCTTGCGCCTGTGCCTTTCAAAAATAAACTTTATCTTGGTTTTCACATGAGTTTTTGCACTTATATAGATTAGGCCGGGCGGTCCGGTGGTCTAGTCGTTCGCGCATCGGTCTCACAGTGCAGAAGTGCAGGGTTCAATTCCAGCTCTGACCTTCCTGTGTGGAGTTTGCATGTTCTCCCCGTGTTTATCCTGAGCAATTTATCCCAAAGTTTTACACCTAATGTTTTGCAGAAAGCGCGCGTACATCTAAATCCAATTGCCGTGCACTCTTGATGACTACAATCAAACAAAACATGACTTTAAACAGAACATGCCAATGAGCTGTGTAATCTGGTTGAGTGAATGAACTTGGAATTTAGCACCTGCTGTTTAGGATCTGAATGTGAGTTCAATAAACCAATAGTCACCCGCCCACCAACAGTGCACACAATCAATTCAAGCGTAATTTTGCAAGTTAGGCCCAATATGTCTTTGTCGCGCTGTGCGGTGGTGGGATTAAGGGCCCAGTAAAAAAAATAACAATAATAATTAAATCACTTCAGGCCCAATCACTTGCCCCAAAACTTAAATCCCTGTCAGTCCTAGGACCTTTGAAGCAACCCTTGTGGTTTGCTGTGTGTCTCACCACAGCCAAGCTCGTCCTCTCCATTGTCACAGTGTACCTCTCCATCACACTGCGCTGAGCTTCTGATGCACTGAGAGGAAAAGCCACAGCGAAACCTCCCAACACAGCTCAGACCCACTATAGAGACACAGAGGGAAAATAAAAACAGAGCAGATTTTTTTTTCTCCAATTCATCGAAGACAATATACGGTAATCCTTTGTGATAAAATGAAATCTATTTTAAAATTGTGCGAACTTGCAGTGCAGCCCGTGACAGTTCATTGGGCTCTGCCCAGCTCAATGGAAGAAGAGAGTGAAGTGTTTTGTGCTCATCCCAGCAGCGCTGGGCTTTATCGGACTGCTAAAGGGATCGTCTATTCAAATTGTGAACTTTTCACTTTCAATATGAATTCTATATTAATCATTTTACATTATATTTCCTTTTTTATTCATTTGGTAGAAAAAGTTTGGGCTTTAACATCAGTTCTCTTATTGACCTCTGACCCCTAGGTCATGTCCCATACATGACCTCCGGTTGACCCCCTTATGTCATTGCGGAGGTCATCAACCAAATTTTGACATAAGCGGCAATACACCCCCTCCTCCTTATTGGCAAGAAAAATTGTTAAGACTGAGATTTTTGTTTTTTAATGTTAAAACCATTTGAAAATTATAAAAGAGATTAAGAAGTATAATGTGTCAGACAAGTTTCTCACCTCCAAGGCCAATACCAAGAGCTAGAGTGAACACCATTATGACACAGGCTACAATTATCAACACCATGCGATGGGCCAGTAGTCTTTTCTTCCAGCCTTTCACCAAATCATCCTCTGTAAAAAGAGCATAGATTCAGAGTATAGACTTTGTCTGTACTGTAATAAGTAATCCTCATCTCTCTGTCATTAGCAAGAGCAGGAAATGGTGCAATTGACAGAATCCAATCACGAATGATCTAATCTTTGCTGGTGTCACCTCCTGATTGGGGATTATCAAGGATATTTCAATGAGATATTGTCTTCTGTCAGCATTTCTTTTTTTAATCAATCTCTAATTATTCAGGAACAGATCATTCTAAGCAGAGAGAATGACGGCAATGTTGTCCAGCTCTTAGGAGTAAATTCTGAGACATTCTCTGACCAGTTGAGAGACAGTCTCTCTCGTGCAAACCACCGGAGATTGTTCGAGGAGGAATCCTAACCAGTCATCTAGGTCGACTTGATGCAAATGAGCAGCGACCCCTAGATTTTATGAACTCTCCAGGTTTGGAGGTGTTGTTTCTCAATCCAGCCACTTCACACTCAGATTTGTGTCAAAGTTACAACTAAAAGATAACAACATCTGCAAAACATCCCTCTCTCTGGAATAACCTCCCACTGAACATTCAGCAAGCCTCCTCGCTGCCCATCTTCAAAACCCTCATCAAAACTCACTTGTATTCTTTGGCATTCGACTCAGCATGACTTAGATTTGTTCTTGGTTTTACTGTTTGGTGCTTTCTACCGTCTTTATTACCGGTTTGTTTTACTGTTTATCTTACATATGTTCAATTGATCCATGTACAGCACTTTGTATGCAGCGATGGCTGTTTGAAAGTGCTCTATAAATACAGTTGACTTGACTTGACTTAACAAAAGCAGCGACCATGAGGCCACCAAAGCAAACCACCTCTGTGCCCTAGCTGCCTCTATAAATTTTGTTCAAACACAAACATTGGTATCGAAATGCCTGACTCAGTGCCCATTAGATGTAAAGGGACCAAACAGCCCAAGGTACTCTTGGACTGTACTTTCTTCGACAGGACCCTGAAAAGAATTTACTGGGGACAATGATTATTCCATCCATCCATCCATTATCTGAACCGCTTCATCTTCACGAGGGTTGGGGCGTGCCGGAGCCTATCCTAGCTGACTTCGGGCAGTAGGCAGGCACACATCATTCGATAACACCTAAGGAACTTTAGAGTAACCAATTGACCTCGGGTGGAATTCTGGAGGAAACCGGAGAAAACCCTCACAGGTATGGGGAGAACATGCAACATGCCGGAATCGAACCCTGCACCTCTGCACTGAGGTGAATGTTCGAACCAGTCGAACACCGTGCTGCCCTTGATTATTCCCTGGCACTGTCTGGATGTAAATGAGATGCTGCGGAGTCATAAGCAAGACAAACCAAAAACATTCAGTGCCTTGAGGAACTCCACCCAGATGTTATTAAACTCCTGGAACATGGCATGCTACAGAGGAGCGTTAAATCCCATTAAACTCATTCAATCCCAGCCATTTTCACTGGAGCAACCCCCTCAATCCCAGCATTTTACAGGATTTTGACTGATCTTGCAAGGCCCACAGAATATTTGGTTCTAATGCTATATAAACATGGAGCCTACCAAAATAAAGTTTAG
>CAAKHF010006874.1:0-25588 GCA_901007745.1 Hippocampus kuda
TGGTCATACGGTAGCTCCAACTACAACTGAAAAATCAATTTGAAAACCATCCATCCATCCATTTCTAATCTTCATATCCCCACGCAGGTCGCGGACGTGGTCTTCAGGCAGTAGGCGGGGTACACCCTGAACTGGTTGCCAGCCACTCGCAGCATTTGTAAACACTCAAACAAAACCTGACACGCAGATGTCGTCACTTGTCAGACTCATTATCCGAATAAATGTCCTGGCGAACATAAACCAATTTGCCAGGAGTACATTTTTCATTGGCCCATTCTTTTCGTGTGACAACTATGCCCAAAATGACTGACGCGTGGTGCCCCAAACTACAGTACTCCGTTTGAGAATATTAGCTCTAGTTTAAAGTTAGTTCAAAAATGAATAATGACTGATATATTCAAATATGCCAGAATTTCTCCTCTAATAAGTCCATAAGTGTCACAGCTACTATTTTTAAGACACTTATTATTTCTTATTCTTGGGAGTCGCGGCTTGGAATTGAAGTGCATTTACATGGGACAGGAGATGTGAACCAATCTCTTTTTCGCCATTGGACGCTACAACTTCGTGTTTGCTTTCAAAACTTAGCTTGTAGCAGACGTGTGCACATTTTCAGCATGACGTCTCTGATCCACTGGTGAAAGGACACTTTGATCCTCTCCTCTTTCATCTATAACTGCTTCAGACAACAAAGTGTATGCAGAAAAGTGGTGAAGATTGCACGACTGTCTTGTGTCCTATGTGTTGTGTTATTTTGACTTCAAAATGGCGCCGCGTGAGTGGCTGCCTTTCCAGCAGCTCCTATATTTTGTTGTTCTACTTTTTCCTTTCATAACTTTGCTGCTGTGAAATGGGAATTTCTCCATTGCGAGACTAATAAAGGTTTTCTTATCTTATCTTTCTTATCTTATTTCAATACTGTATTTTTATTTTTTTACTTCCAAAATGGTTAATTGGATCTCATCTCACCCCACAATGTGCTACTCTCTTTTCAGACAGGACACCACGTCTCCTATATTATTGGAAGCAGCTGTTTGGCGACTTACTTGATGAGTTGAAGCTTAATGTCGTCGCTCAGCCGTCCCCTTGTTCTTCCTCATCTCTGTCCGTCTGCTCGTCCACGTTTACGTTTGGCCAAGATGCCGTCGTCGCCACCGCCGAGACAGACGCCGCCGTCGCGGGTCTTTCGGTTGGCTTTTCCGAAGCTTCCAAACCCGTGGTAACGGTGGCGCCCCTGCTGGTGTGACAGCCCATAACTTTAAATGCTGCTACTTTCGCCTCACGCCAGTCGAGACTTTGAAGTGCTGCTCCAATCTTAGTGTGGTGTTATGTGTGTCGATCGTTTCCATGGCGACCTTGATCACTTCCTGACCTGCACCCGCGTCCACATCGTATTGTTTTGCTTGCTCGCCTACCCGGCAACACACACCTGGTGATCGCAAACACTGCCAAGAATATTATGTGGTCATTACCATAACAACCCGAGCCAATACCCTCTCATTAAATCTCAAGTGACTCTGTCATACATGAAGGCATCATAAAAGCAAAATTTCAATTGGTTTTGAATTATATTCGACACAAAAAATGCTTTGGGCTTCTTTTCGGCCGTCAATAAATCAGTAATACGTTTTATCCACAACATTGCAGGCTTTAAGGAATCAAATTGCTACAGGAGAGTGGTTTTTAACCAATCAAAACTAAATAACCTCCCCCCCCCCAAACTATAAATACAGAAATATATTCAGGAATACAAAAAATAATATATAAACAGAGCCCATACAAATTGACACCTGATGGATAGTCAGAAGAATATGTTTAATAAAAATAATTAAACCTCAGTTTCCTCTATAGAACTTCATAGAAAGTAATCCAATAAATTACAAATGACTCGTTTTTTTTTTGTGTTTTTAAGACATATCCCCCCTCCTCCCCGCCTTTTTTCTCCTTCTCTCGACTACATAAAATTAGTTTGACTACACAAAGCGCGAAAGAGAGCACAAAATATTACTCTCGAAAAAGAAGACAAAAACTGACCATGGTGACACCTGGATACCGTCAAAGCTCAAAGCTTGTGGAAAAAAAAAATCTCGTCTCAGTGATGACGTGGATGAGACCTTCCTGTACAGCAGTAGTGTGTGCGTGTCAGATTGTACCATAATAGTCACATATGTATAAGAGCACTACAAGAGAAAAAGAAAAAAAGCGTATTGTGTGTCAATCACGGCAAGCTTTTCAGTCTGGGTGCGTTCACTGACCACGGGAGAACGGAGAGACAGCCACAATCAAGAGTGTTGATGAACTAACAGTCCACAAGAGGTCGGCAAAGGTACTTCAGCTTTGTTGAAATTCCAGTGTTGGCGCCCCCTCAACCCACCCACAAAAACAAAACAGTAAGAGGACCGAAAAGCAGAGGTACAAGATAAGGGCACTTCTAAGTCTAAGCTGAAGCTCAAAAACAACAACAACAAAAAAAAAGAACAACCCCCCCTGACCCCAAAATAAAATAAAAAAAACTAGCGTGAGTAGCAAGATTGTTCGAGCCCTTGCCCGAGCTAGCCAGCATGCTAGCAGATGTGGCACTGACGTGTCTGACAATAACCAAAACCATTTTATTTTGTGCTTGTGCCGTCGGAAAGTGGTTGATGGGGGCTTGGAAACAGGAAGAAGAGGTGCTACCGATCAGGAAGCTCTTGGAAGCTTATGAAGAAGATTGGATTTTGGCAGAGCAGATGCGCAAGAAGGCTTTCAGAAGTGTTTGTGCGATGGGCCGGGTACAATTTCCCTGTGCTTGATGCACAGTCAGTCACAAGGTGCAACTGGACAAGCATTCGTATTCATATTCACAGCGATGGACAATTTTGAGTCTTCAATGAACCTAAAATTCACGTTTTTGGGATGCAGGAGGAAGCTGGAGAAACCAGAGACGCAAGCACGAGGAGAACATGCAAACTCCGCACAGAAAGGACCCCTTGGGACCACTCAAATGGAAGGCAGAGTGCGAAAACACGAGCCCACTGCACGGTTGCAAAAAATAAAATAAAATACAGTGGCAAATGAATGAATGACAGGACCAAGGTGAAAAGCCTTTTTTTTTTTTTGGAACGTGACGGATTCTACAGCTTGAGTGACATTCGTTAGCTGCCCGAGTTATTGCTCACATCCGCATGATCTGCAAAGCAAGCGTGCCGTATTTACATCATATCGTCGCCATTCAAAATATATTAATAGTACAGCTCGATGCATTTTTTCATAATAAAATTAAATCCTGACTTCATAATTATAATAATGCCTTTTCTTTTCTTCCTTTTTCTTTTTAAACAGTACAAGGTGACGCTTCTACACAAGTCCGACATGCAAAATGTCAGGAAACAAGACGCTACCTTGTCCATAAACGTTGATTTCAATCATTTTTTTTGTTTGTTGACATATTGGTTTTATTACACAACAATTTGGTTAGTTATTTACATGTAAAGAAATCGTAAGTGCTGGGAGGAGGGTGAAAGGTGGCGGTTGGTGATGGTGGGTGGGGGCGGGGGAATCCACGTAAATGTGAATATATGAATACAATTGTATGAAGGCCGTACATAAATAAATGAATATTCCATCAGTCCTTGCTGGAATCGGAGTCTTCTGAGGAAGAGGAAGAGGACCCAGACTCGGATGAAGATGACTCGGCTTTCCCGCTGTTGTCTTTGTGCTCTCCCGACTCTTCGTCGTCGTCGTCGTCATCGTCATCTTCCAAAGTTTCCGCTTTGACGGCGGGCGCTTGAGGAGGAGAAGGAGGGGGAGGTGTAGGAGGAGGAAGTGGCGTGTGGTCAGGCTGCGCATTGTGCACGGGGAGGTTAAGGCCTGGAGTGAGAAGCATCCCTGGGTAAAGTATGCTGGACAGCAACAAAGGGTTGAGAGGAAGAGGAGGGCTGGAGGTGGACGAGGCACTTTGGGAGGAAGTGGCGGCGTTGACGCCTTTTGTCCGCTCCCCGCTGAGGGCGCACGGCTCTCCTGTCGCGCCACCGCCGCCGAGTCCCATCTCCTTGTCCTCGGAGCCTCCGCTGCCAGCGCCTCCTTCCTCATTCTTCCCGAGCAAGCCGCTCACGCCAAGCAGGTTGGGCAGCCCCGCCATGCCCGAGAGCATCATGGGAAACATGGCGGCCAGGTTGCTCGCCGCCAGGTTTCCGGCGTCCGAGGGGGGCAGGCCCATGAGGCCCGCGGTGAGCTGCAGGTTCTGCTGGAAGGCCTGGAGGCTGCTTAGGTCCATGCCCGCCAGGAGCCCGTTGGCCAGCAGGGGGTTGAGGCCCAGGGAGGAGGACGCCGCCGCTGCTGTAGAGTTAGGCATCATTGCCGCCGTCGCCGCCTTAACCAGAGGATTCTTCGGACGCCGCCCTCGCCGGCTCACCTCCTCAGGAACGATGGGACCAGTCAGGATCCTGTCAAACATGCTCGCTGGGAGGTAACCCTGAAAGTGGGAAAGTATTTGGAGAATTTTCCGTGAATAGCATCTAATATGCTAAAACTCCCCCAAACTCATCCTTAAAAAGCGTTTGTTTTTTTCCTCTGGATTTAATTTGTGTATAATACATTACCCCGATTTGCAAGGATTCAAGACATACCGATCAAGTGTAAATGCTTTTCAATCCATTTTAAAAATGCGCTTTCCCAATACCTGTGATTAAGGGCAATCAAAGCATTTTTTAAAACCACGTCTGCCACTGTATGATCTTTTAGGAATTCTCCAAAGCTACTTTTTGAATCTTTACTTTTAAATGTCTAACCCTTTTTTTTTAAACCGCTTATAAATATTCTACTTGTAATTATGTCAAGCACATTGAGTTAACTTGTGTTTGAATCGTGGTATAGAAATAAGGCCGTGACTGCCTTGCCTAGAGTTATAATGCACTAAAATAGAAACTAAACAAAAACTAAAAGAAAAGACTATGTAATGACTAGTGGCTTTATAAAGAAAAAAATATGACGTTTTGAAAGGCACACAAATATTTTTTTCATAACTCGCCCCACCAGAGTTAACTTTGCAACTTTGCTTAATTTGAACCTCCTTGAGTGTCACAAAGGTGATACATTTTTTTCTCAAGCATATCGTGACTTCATCACTTGGAACCTGAAACCAAAAAACCATCCATGGAAGAAAGCAAGAACTCGCAAGCTATACTTAGCGCACCCCTGGCATACAGTCGATACAATTTTTTTTTCTCTGACTCACCGACTGTTTGACGACGTCGGCCCATTCGGGTGGGACGCCGTACTCCGGGTTCTCCTGAAGGAAGCGGCACAGATCCTTGAGAGGAGGCGCAAAAGCTCCACCGACCTTGAGGCCAAAAATACAACAGATGTAATGGGGATACTCGGAAATTGCGGTTCCTCTAGCAATGACACAGAAACCCATTACTAAAAAGACTATTGTAGCAAGATTAAATTCCACTGTTGTACTCTTTTTAGACATAATAAAAATACAATTGTATTACGGTTTATGTAATACTAAAGAATATCCTTCTGTGTGGTTTTTTTTTTTTTGCATTGCTAAAATTTTGAATCAAACATGAAAGACAAATTCAAAAAAAAGAAATTAAAATTCAAACAAGAGCGTGTGTGCTTCAAACCATCAAATGCAGTGTTCAACATATTGAGGTTCATTGTATTTGTTGTATAAAGTGCCACCCACCTTCCGGGCGTTCCTCCTGTTGATGATCTGCACTCGCTCCTCGCCCGTTAGACTGTTGACATCGATCTTGTTGGGGTTCCTGCAGCGGTGCCTCTTCTGCTTGGGTCGCCCGTCCTGCACGTGGAACTGCAGCGGCATCTTGTTCACGCCCTGCCCACCAAGACAAACACGTCAAAAAACAAGGACAACGTACAGCACATTAAGAGCTCGTCCAGTACGGCAGATAACTCACGGGGATGAAGGCGCCCGTGTCGGCCACAAAGCCCGGGTGCTCCTTCAGCCACTGGTCCAGATCTTTCCTCCTGGGAGCGTCGTCTCCAGCCAACCGGGTGCCGTCTTTGAGGTTGATGACCGGAACCCTGCTGTCCATGTCCTCCGGGCCCGGCCCGGAGGTCTGGTGATTGTACCCTGGCACCGGAGGCATGCCCACTTGGCCGATGCCGCCCCACCCGGGAGCACCCTGGGAGCAGATGTGAGGATTTCATTTCTGTTGACCCCAAGACGGCGATACTGAAAGCACTGAATGTTTCCTTCACGCATGCACAGGGAACATTCAGTGCTTTGCATCTGGCGATCTATGAGAGCCAAAATTCTTCACTTTTAGATTGTGTGCTTCCGAGAAGATGAACGGAAGGATGAATCAAAAATTCATATATTTATTTATTTTACACATATTTCGACTGCTGTTCTGCATATAAGCGGACTAACAGAGACTGAATTTCTTTGTAAGTGTTCAAAGAATAGCAAGAGTATCAATTAACTATTTGTCCCGCTTTTGTCAATAACATTTGGTCCTTTAGGTACAGCAGTTTACCTGATCGGGGATTTGAGTCCTGTTCATGAAGAGCAGATCCATGCCCTCAACATTCTTCCTCCTCCCCCGTCGCCTCTTCACCACTGGCTGGCTATCCAGAACACCATTCAGTCTCATCGTGCCAGCAAGACCTGAAGGTACTGAAGGCCCCAGAAATAAATCTCTGCAACAAGCTTTGCTGTCGTTTTGTGGTGGTTATTGGGAAAAGTAGCGGTCGATCCCCCTTTTGTGCGTACCGTTCTGGAAGCTGCATTGCGGCTTGGTGATGTCGGCCAGGCCCGTGTCAGAGGCACTCTGCAGGTCGTGGAGCCGAGCCAGATATTGCTGCTGCTGGGCCTGGGGTACCTCCTCCGAGTCCAGGGCTCTCTTCAGAGGTAGCCCCTGTTTCTGGAAGGTCAACTTGAGACCTCCCTCCTGCTGCGAAGAGCCACACGTTTAGGTTTGGTGAACCATTCTTATGGACAAATGTGTGAAACCTGGATCGGTTAATTCCAAAGAGGTTATTTCAAAGCGCCAATGCAACATGTCTTTTGAAAACACAAATAAATACAGTGGAACGTCAATGTTTGAATAGCACTAGAGTTGTACAATATGGACCAAGAAGTGGTCCATATTGTACAAATAATGGTCCTGCGAGGTTTCAGTAAATCCTGCCAGACTAGCTCAGTGATCATCAAGGATTCTAGTGCAAGGGTTTGTGTTTTGGGCTTTTTTTCTGTGTGAATGGCAAAGCATGAGAAATCTCTTGAAAAACACTGCCTATACATGAAAGGTTTTATGATGCGGATGGTTTGAGCCTAAAATGCTGCACTCATTACGGAACCTATTCACGTGTATTTTTTTTTTATTTTGAAGCTAGTGCAAGTCTATTGACAATTTTTAAAACATGTATGTTCAGTGTATTTTTTAAATTTTACTTTTGGACATAAATGAGAAGTTAACACGTTTTCTTTTACAAACAACTCTTAAGGTCCACTATTTTTTCAACTTGCTAAACATTTTTATTCATTTTCTGAGAATGTTTCTTCCTTTGTTTCAGTTTTTTGTTAACAGTATTTTTTTTTCCCCTCTTACGTTTCCCTATTAGAACTCAAATCCTTGGACAGTCTTCCCACATTTTTCATTTATGTTTTAAAGAATCTTTTTTTTTGACAAATTTTAACACTGGAGTGGGGGGGCCATCTCAGATTTTTTTTGGGGGGGGCAATTGTTAACAAAAAAAATGTTCAACATGTTCACAATTAAGAAAAAAAACTTGCGGGTTTCTTTCCTTCTTTTTTTTTGTTGTCAAATGTTACCTTTTTGTAACCAGCATGAGGTTCCACTGTAAGTGCTTGTGCTATTTGCGTGTTAGTGCAACTGAGACACCTGACACAGAAGACAGTGCCAAGTATGCAGAATTCATCGAACTGTAATTGGAGGCCAAAAGAGAAGTACAAATGTTATGAGCGCGAAGGAGATTGTGAACCTTTTTCATTGGCGTAATGTTGTCCTTTGGGCCTAATTCAAAGTAAGTGCGTAGGAAAAGTAGAGGAAGTGCTTTTATAATATTCCTCCCGCTGCGAGAAGAGTTAAGCTCACTCCCAAAAGAAAGACAGAGCGGGAAAATCAGAGTGACATGCCCAACGTGGCGGCCGGCGGAGGTAAGGGCGGGCAGACGAGGCGAAGACGGGAGATATCAACATACATCGTTCAGCTTGACTGAGAACTCCTTGCTTTCTGCAACATGCTCGGTCACCTTAGACCCCTGTGGCGAGGCTGAGGGGTCCTCGCACAGGCTGCCGTCCAAGAGCTTGGTGGTGTAGAAGGATGCCACGGGGCCTCCGGGCTCATAGACGCGCCGCGTGGCCGGCCATTTGCCCTTCAACACCGCCTGGCATATGCTGTCCAGACGATTGATGATGACCCGGTCCTGAATTTGAACAACGCAGAGTCATCAGACACTGAACGGCTCCTCTTTGTCAGTCAATAAGCACGAGGGCAGCTCACCTTGGGCCAGTGGGAGGCGGCGAGCATGTAGCCCCCTGCCTGGAACGGATGTGGCACGCTGTTGGTGACACCGTTCTGCGCCGTGTGGGTGTCTTGCGCATCGTGGTGCGCGGTGCCTAGTGATGCCACGCTGTCCTCGTCGAAACCCTTCACGATTGGAGCTGCAGGCACTACAAACATCACGTACAATGTTAGGAGCTTTTTCGCGAATGGCTGATGTATTATATTTGCGTGAAGAGTGAACAGGATTGGCAGTAATGTTACTGTGCTTCAAAGAAACAGGTGCCCTCTTAGAATCAGTGTTTATGATAGTCTCCTGATAATATTTCCCCCCTTTGGGCAGCCTCATTAGCTCCCTTTGGTAAATAAATGCAATTTTTCTCAAAATAAACAAAATTGAGTGTTTTGGGGAAAAGACTCCAATGGATCTAAATGTGACACAATGATCTGCTTACTTTAGATGGTGTCAGTAACAAGCTAGGGAATTCGGTGTGTGGTTCTGGTTGAGGCTCATTTGGGTTTTGTTGAGTTTTGCCAAATGGCAAGCTTGTTTGCCCAAAATGGTGGGAGACACCCAATTTCATCTTGATTAGCCAAAGTGGAGAAAGGATTTTTTTCGAACTCAAAAAAAAAAAAAAAGAAGCTTGTAATGATTCAATTTTGACACCATACTTTACCCACATATGATGGTTTATGCAAATTAGTATCTCGGTTATCTGCTTCTAACTGGGGCTTATTTGTGCCACTCAATTACTAAATAGGAATTTGTTACAGAACCAGCTCCAGAAATCACCCGAAACAGCTGCTTGAATAAAAACTTTCTGTTCAATTTAGGGCGTGGATCCTTAAATTTTCACGCGTCTCCTCAATATAGACATGTACACCCAATTTCATGCCCACTGATTTTTGACGAACTTTCCAGGGAGACACAACTGAGGGGTTGTATTCGGGACCCACAAAATACATTTTCACTTAGATACACACAGTTTTCAGGCATACTGAGGGACCCAAACAGCGGATCAATGTATTTTGTTATTTTTAAGGATAATAAACACTGATTGCGAGAGGACCATGGCACTGCCTGATGCTTGGGCCATTTGGTACACGCTATGACAGTCATCAATTCATTTAATACTTCGGCATTCCAATTTGGTTACAGCATGTCCCCAAATCCTATTTTGTTACCACACTGAGTCTTGACTTCTCACCTTTTTTCTTCCCATTCTCTCCTTCACTGTCACTGTCATCCGAAGAAGAGGAGGAGGACGACGACGAGGAAGAGCCAGAGGAACAGGACGACGAAGACGATGACGAGCTGGACCCGGAGTGGGACGAGGAAGAAGAGGATGAGGAGGAAGATGAAGACGAGCGCGACGAAGAGCTGGACGAAGAGCCGCCAGAGTCAGTCCCTGATGTCCGCCTCTCCCTGCGGCCCCTCTTGCTGGCCTTCTTGGGCTTCCTCTCGGATGAGTTGGGCGTGAGGGGCTTTGTCCTTGCTGCCACCATCTGTCCCTCGCTCTCGGGTTTGTCCTCCACGACTCCTGCGGGGGTCTCCTGCGCTCGGACGGGACTCCAGCTGTCCTTCGCTTTCTCCTTGGCTTCCTCACCGACCGAGGGGGGCTCTGCTTTCGGGATGACCCCGCCGGACTCCAAGTCCCTGGGGGCTGGGGGTGGAACTGCCGAAGCAGAGACCGATGCCTGGTACTGAGGTTGCAGGAGCGACGTGAATCCTAGCGAGTGCTGCGGCATGGCCTTCGTCTGGCTGTAACTGCGCTGGGCCGCCATAAACCCCAAATCGGGGTCCCGGAGTATGTGATAATCCGTGCGGCTGACGCCATGCTTGGCGGCGCCAATGAGCAGGTCCCGGTCATGGGTGCCGATCTCCCACCACGCGGGTAAGTCAGAGCTAATCTGGCACAGCGGTAGGCGCTCGTAGAGCAACGGGTGGCGAAGGACCTGCTCCCTCACCTGGCGCAGCAGTTCCACCCGATACAAGGTGCGTGATGCCCGTTCTTCCGTGATGGGCTGGATATTGAGGGATGGGTCCACCGCAGAGTCTTAGAAAAGAGACGGGAAGAATGTGAGCATGTGAGGAAATAAAGTAAAACCCAAAGACTAGTTAGCACCATTTACGCAAGTATATGTAACCTCTGACCTCCTTCTTTGGGTGGCAGGCGGCAAACCTGTCTGCACATGGCAGCAAAGGCGCACAGGTACTTCTGCAGGCTTTCGTCCGTCTTCTTGTGCAGCCGTGCCATCGCTCGAAATTTTGTCCAGTCGAAGCACCCCAGCGTGGGGTTGAAGACCACGCCAAATGTGGAGACCACTCGGTAGAAGTCGGCTTCTTCCCGCCTGGTCCATCTATTAACAATAGAAATAAATATGATGGTACGGTTTTGATACTATAGATAATTAAAATGTAAAACAGCAATTCCGAACCACTTTCTGACACCACATAAAAAAAGAGGTTGAGGTATTTAGTCCACGCTGGAAAATCCTTAATACCAACATTTCAGGCATTTATTTTATACTTTTTTAAAATATTCTTAATAACATTATATGCCTCTTAAATTAAAATGGGAATTCATTTCTATTTGTGTTAATCAAAATGTCTGAACACATCCTGTATACAAATGATACAAAAGTCATGAATGTTATGAAATGTACATGTCCAAAATATTTAATCAATATTTAAATTAAGAAACTTCGACAAGCATATTTTTGTCATGTTTATAGTTTGTAGTGGTATAAAACTTCCCCGCTTCATCATGCAACATGTGCTTAATGCACCTTTTGCTAGGCGAGCATATTTATGCGCATACATTATTGTAGACAATATTAATAAGTGCCCATATTTCTTATTCCGCCAATCTCTCTGTCCCACCGTTGTTGACGTTCAATCTTGGCGGCCATCTTTGGGTTAAACGGGTCAGTGAGAACTGCTGGCGGCAGCAGTAGCGCCGCCGACGGTTGCGGTTGGACGAGTGGCGCCGACATCATGATGGGCATCTGCGACTGCGACTGCACTTGGTGGATATGCAGGATCTGTCGGCTCTTTGTGTAACGCTGCGAGGCCGTGATCAGACGCCTCAGCCGGGCAGTGAGCACGGAGGACGAGGGCCAGTAGGTGCTCGCAACTCCCGAAACCGTGTCTGAGGTTGGTTATGAGGAAAAGCATTACTGTTGATTAATGTCTGTGGAATCTCAGAGAGATGCTTAGAACGTGCAGGATTTAGGCGTGATTAATACTCACCTCCAGCGCTGTCAGTGACAACCAAGTCCCCCGGAGAGGAGGCGTCATCCTATGGGGAAATTTTGTGCTTTACTTGAAAGAAAGACATCTCATCTTAAAGGGCCATCTTATGAAAAATTGACTTTTTATTTGTATACAAATAACTTTTATTAGTATTTGGTGTGACTGCCCAAAATGTGAAATCGCATGAGTGATTCCCAACCACTGTGTTGCGGATCTAATTTCAATGAAATTGTCCCAGAATTATTCAATTTCTACAAATAATGTATCTACATTTATCTTTCAATGGTGGCAGCAAGTAGAACAAATAAATGCTTTTACATTAGATGGCAGGAGGTACAATTTCATATTGTATCCATCCACCTGTTGATATTCACACAACAGAACACAGTGGATCCCAACTATTTGTGGGGAATAGAGATTGGGCCTAATTAAAGGTTATTCAAGGATTTTGGCAATATTTCACCTAAAAAAAAAAAAAAATCAGCAAATCTGTGGCTGCCAAACCATGAATATGAGGGGAGGGGTGCACTGTATAGCTTTATGATGAAGTTCTGCCTTCCTCAGAGAAAATATATATCGCTGTTTTGTAGGGGTATGTGTAAACTCTGTAGTTCACATTCGGCTCTTTATATTCTGGGCTTTACGTCCTATGCCACCTCAAACTCATCCCTCGTCGTCACGGTAACAAAGTGTGTGCTTGCCATTGGTCAGGCGATAGCAGGTTAATTTCAGAAAGACAAGACATAAAGGTTTATGAAGTGCATTGTAATTCTTGGCTCCTTGGGGGAATTCTGCCAAAAAGCATGTCATAGACATGACAAAACACCACGAAAAGGGTTTGAATGGTGGGGGGGGGGGGAAGCATAAAACCTACTTCGAATGATTAATGAGAGCAGATGTGACCGCTAAGTCAGTGCTGAGAGTGAACACGTTCATCTCTGCCAGTCTGATCATTGATCGGCCTTTTCAAAAAGGAGACAACGTTGGCCTTTGGCCGGCTCGGTCTGATGTTTACCTCCATGTCGTCCTTCAGCAGGGCTGGAGCAGGCTTGTACTCTGGATCATCCACATCCCTGCAGACATGCACATAAAAATGTCCAACTTTCAAGATATTATTAGCTAAAAAAATGTTACACATGCTTTTGAGTGTTTGTTACCCACCCATCCATGAAATCGTTGCTTCTCTGTTCGGCAGCGATGGCCTTGTCGTCCGGTCGGCCAACGCGCTCTAAGAAGCACAGTGCAGGGTCTGCTCGGATGGTGTTGTACTTCTCGTAACCTATAAAAAAAAATAAAATAAATGTTTTTTTAAAAAAGGAGCTGCATGGGGAATAGCGGTAAACACATCCGCTACATCGTTCTGAGGTTTGGGGTTTGGATACGGTGGGGGGTTTGCATGTTCTTCCTGTGTGTGGGTTTTTGCCAGTTACTCCAGCTTCCTCTCCCAAATTTCAAACAAATGCATGTTCGATTTACTGAGGATAACATTTTTCAACGTTTGGCCAGCTGGGGTGTCTGTACTGTCTGTGTCCTGCGATGGGCCGTCCAGGGTGTGCCTCGCCTCTTGCCTTAAGCCAGCTGGGATAGGCTTCAGCTGAGATAAGTGGTATACGCTTACCATGCTTGTAGACCCCCAGCAGCAGACACTTGTCAGAGATGATATCCCACCACAAGGCCGGCAGTTCCGAGTGGTCCGGCTCTGGCACCCAGATCTTGATCTCACTGGAGGCGGAGCAATTGAGTAAGACATACATTACAAAGGCATGACATAAAATAATAAATACATATATATATCTCCTTTGTATGTTTTTCCAAAGACTGCACACACAATTGCTCCCTACTCGCGTGTGTTTTAATGACCAAAATGCAATGCAGTTTTCAAAAATTCCGGCAGGTGGAGCTCAATAGCTATCTTAAAGATTTGGCTGCTGAGCCTTCAACAGGTTGATGATTGGACATTCAAAAACAAGACCACCCTTTTCTGTTCCATGTAAATATTTCGGTCTGTATTCATTTATTCCTTCATCTGATGCTGACGGGTGTTTAATATGAGGTATGAGTGATTGTAAGATAAATTGATAAGGTAATGTTATTGAAGCCCAACTGCAGACAAGTGTTAAAGCATTCATGAAATTAAAACGTGTTTATGACATAATGATTGCAATTTTCAAAGCAGGTCCAGGCCTGGAAATTAGTCATCTCCCGTTGCTGTGCAATTAGTCTGTCCTCATCAAATATTTATACCATCCATTTCTCAGCTTTGTTGTTTAAAAGTCTCCAGAAGTAGTGGATGTCAATTGTGCACTCACCTAGCGTCCACGTTGTTCAGAACGTTCTGGGCCTCGTCGCCGATTACCTCTTGTTTCAGGTAGTACAGCATTCTAACCCGGAGCAGCACCCTGCGCAGAGAAAAGCCACCGCTTAGAAAAGAAAAAGCCCTGACCACACAAAATCCCGTGAGGGCGCGGTGCACTCGCACGTGCAGTGCACTCGCACGTGCAAAACATACACACGCACATGCCGCCTGGCTGAACACCAAATGAAAATATGCACCATCAATACTCAACACAGAAATGTTTTATAATGGATAAAATGGTGAAGGATAAACTGTCACCGCTGCTGAAAAACAAGCAAACCCATTAACGGTGGGACAATTCGTACAGGAACAAAGAGTCCTCAGGAACAGGAAGTCGGACACATGCACACAAACATCCAAATCAGACAGAGGAAATCAGACAGGCCCAGGAAGGAAGGGGAGACCATATGTCAGTCATACCTGCGAGGCGATTTGAATGGAAAACTAGAGACAGAGGGCCAGCATCACAGCCATATACACGATATTTGATAAATTTTTAGCTCAACATCTTTCCTGGGAAAAATAAAGTGTGATAAGTAGGCTACGCCCACCCACCCTCAACACTCCGGTGTGACTCAAGCAGCTGCTGCGACGCTCCACCACACCTGCCATCACTCTCCCCTCGGGTTCCATGCAAGTGTGTGCAGTGTGACTCACTCACACACATGCACGCACGCACGCACACCACACACACAGAGCCAAAAATTTGCATGCTGTCACTTGCTCGCTACGCAGCGAGCCAGCTGAGATGTGTGACACAGTCGGCTGGCATGCGAGGAATCCCTCTCGGCTCCGTTCAGAGGCACCAGCCCAGCCAGAAGCAACACGAGAGGGAAGAGACGTCGCAAGTGACAACATGAGCGCTTAAGCCTGACATGTCACTCCTCGCTTTGGTTTCTATCGAACGCCAGCGAGTGCCTGTCCTCCGGAGGGAAAACATCATCGTCAGCAAACCCTGCGTGCCGCATATTGCACAATAGCGGGATTCAACCCGGTTGCACTGGGAAACAAAGGGGAACTTTCGATGGAAAACGCAGGACTGTTTCAACACAGTGCGCCATCATCTATTTGGCTTTTGTCTCTATGGCACCCACCCCGCCTTCTCCGTATGTCTGCAAGTTAAGTCTGATCCATGGCGGCCATTAGTCGGTGCCTGAAGTCTCATTAAGATTTCCATCACTCAACCGCTCGCTGCGTCTGATAATGAATCAGCAGAGTGTCAGCTCCGGTGCATCTTTTAGTGGCTCGTTATTACCCAAGCAAGGGGGTGCGCAGGAAAAGAGTCAAAAGTGCATTCTATTTGCATTTGACTACATTTCCTGTTACAAAATTTTTTTTAGGCCTCCTCTTTAGCGCATCTTCATCACACTTTTCAATCTCAAGTTTGGATGTTTTTCCTGTGCTTGTATGGATTTTCTCTGGGTAACCTGCCATCCCCTCCCACGTTCCAAAAAACATGCGCATGTTAAGTTAGACTATAAACTGTTCATACGTGTGAATGTAAATGGTTGCTTGTCTTTGGATGCCCTGTGACCAGTCCAGGGTGTACCTCGCCTCTTGTCCAAAATCAGCTGGAATAGGCTGCAGTTTACCTGGGACCTTAATGTGGACAAGCTCTATAGAAAATTCGATGAATGGATTATTCATTAAAGGGCTCAATGACTAACTGACTGCTTCAAACCTTATTAATCCAGTGCTTTAAGATACAACAGAGCTTCAAGATGCAAAAAATCAACATTGAGACCCGATTAATGGGCAGCATTTACACGCGACTAATTGAGTGAGAGAATCTTTTAACAATTAACAGTTATAATCTTTGTAGGGCCAACTGAGATTAAAACTGTCCGTTGTCTTTTCAATGAAACCGAATCCAAACAAAAAACACCACCCAAAAAATAAATAAATAAAACCCTCTACTTTTTACCCACGTTGAGATATCAAGTAATGTTAGAAACAGCATTGGCCATTGTCAACGTAAAACTGTTACTCGTGTTAACCTACTTGTTGCAGTGGTGCTTGAGGTGTTTCTTGTAGCCGTCGTCCTGGAGCATATGCTCCGGATTGTGCTTCCGCAACCACTCGGCCTTGTGGATGTCGAACGAGCTGGATTGGGTCTTCATCTTCTTGCCCTTGCGGCCCCGGGGAACAGGCGCAGACAGACCTGGGGGCGGCGGAAGAATCCAAGGTTTAAACTCCATCTCTGGTCTCTTCGGTTCAAATACGTCAATGAGTCCACATACCCAAGTGATTCTGCAGCTCCTTCGTGCGGCCATCTTCTGTGGGTGCAATCAGGTCCCACATGAAGCCTTTGATTTTGTCGTCGCCACGATAGTGTACCAGGCAGTAGGCCAGCAGTGCCCTACAGATGGACTCTACGTCCCAGTCGGTCAGCTGCTTCTTAAAACGACCGTGGTTGAGGATGTCCTTCCAGCGGCCCCACCTGGAAGTCGATAAAAGGAAAACTTATAGTGTGGCCCCCGTTATTCCATGACCTTAACCCTAGTGAAAGCAGCAACTACTTGCATAAGCTAAAGCCCAGAGTGTAAAGGGAAAAAAAAAGCAATAATAGAAGCAAGATAGATAGATAGATAGCTATAATACTGTATATATTTAGTTAATGTGCATACCCATATACCAGCAGGTTCTTTTCCACCCGGAAGCATTCTGTGCGTCCGTAGCTGTTGGGCCGCTCATGGGCTCGCCTGACTTTGGGCTTGGTGTCGTCACTGTCACTGTCGCCCTCTGACAGCTCTGCCAGCTCATCCTTCGTGGAGCTGAAGGGCCTCGTCTGCTTCCTGACGCGAGGCGTGTCGATAACCAGGCTGTTCTGTAAGCGTAACAAGACTGCTGAGTTTGTTTTTCAACGGCACGGCTTTGAACAGGAAAGCCTATCGACTTTTTTTTTTTTATTGTATATGTATTTTCATGTGCAATCCAATCGCTGTGTCAAAACAACCCGCACGCAAAAGAGGCAAATCTATTGCTTGTTAAATCATGGGCACACCTCTTATGTTGCATATTTAAAAAGCCCAGATTGTGATGAAGAAGAGCATCCATAAAGATCATAAAAGCATGGATTGTATTTTTATTCATGTTAGTGGCACTAAAATACAATTATATTTTGTTTCACTTTGTGTGCAGATCAGTACATGTGTCACATGTTGCAGATAGAACGTCACTAATCACAACACCCAGGCCTGGAATTTTCAGACCATGTATTACTTCCGCTGTAGCTTTTCGTCATTTTGTGAGTTGTGTGTCACCGGTTGTTGGAAATTGTACCAACTCATGCCATTGAATACCATTAGATTTTATTCTAATCACCTTCATTTTAATTATGTTTTCAACCCCATCCCCCTAAAAAAAAAAACCCAGACATTTTTAAGCCAATGGTACTTTCCATGGGAAATGGGCCAAAAGTTCAAACAAAATTCCAGAAAATTCCAAACACATGAGACTCATGGAGCACTTGTAGGTTCTTGGAGAAGACCAAAGTCCCACATGCCACAGAAACACTGACCTAGAATTGACTGAAGACAAGAGTCCCCCACTTGATCTTCTGTAACTTAAGTGTACTTACTCTGCCATTGGCCATTTCCATATCGATGTCTGCCTTTTTTGCCCACTTGTCCCAGAAGTTGGGGTCATCCAGCGAGATGTCTGTGCGGTTCCCAGATGCTACAAAACTGGCCTGGAAGATGACACCGGACAATCTTAGTAATCCTACTTGGTATCCACCCCTCTACTCATCTAAAACATCCTGGCGTGCAGTGCCACCTTGGCAAAGGTGGACCCTCGGCCCTCGGACTCGATAGTGATGGTCTTGGTTCGCCGTTGGAGGATCTGGTCGATGTCCTCCTCGCAAAACTTAGCCCCCTCATCCTCTTCGTCCATGATGGCACCGTAGGCTCCGCGTCGCAGCAGATCTTCAATCTCCTTTTTGGATAACTGTTGCTGGACCGCCTGGGAGTATAAATTATATTATTACCGTACATTGAAAGCAAAAGCCTCAAAGAGACAAGTGTGTAAAATGGGGACTGGTATTGCCTTGGTTTGTCATGATGAAAAGGCAATTATAGTCAAACATTTGAAATGCATGACCCTGACTTACTGAGAATTTGTAGAACTGAACTGAAAATGACATGCTAGGATCAACGTCCCAGAAAACATCTTCTCCTGCTTTTGTGCTATTTGGTCTTTTCCTCACAGAGTGTGTAGCACTGCCTCCCAGTTCACACAATTACGGATAAAATCCAACATCTACGTAAATTAATGCTGTCTTAGACTGTTGTTATGCTGCTGTTGTTTTGATGTGTTTTGCTTTGAACTCGCTTCTCCATCTCCCTCTCGTATTCAAACTTTGTTTTGTACAAACGCATTTCCAATAAACAATTCATCTAAATTTAAACTGCATGACGAGACACAATAAGGCATGTCTAAGTAGCTGAAGAGGAAAGGTAAAAATAATAAGAAATAGGGATGCTCTGATCAGGGTTTTAGGTTCTTGATTCCGATTCTGATCATACATGAGTGAGAACTGACGATTTCGATCACATGCAGTGGCAGGAATTTTGGAACCAAGTTTTCAATGGGTATTAATGTGACCTAATCCACCTAAGAAAACCATCAAATCATAAACACACTATGGGTTGCATACTCACCAGAGATGCAGATACAGCCAACCTCGCTCACTTACTCTCGCCTGTCTTTCTAAGCTAACTATGCTCCCCCCCGCAAAAAAACAAACAACAAAAAAAACCCCAACAATTTCCAGGTTGAAACAAGCCACTCAGCAACGTTGTTGTTTGACCTGGCATCATAAAGTCCAATTTTCTTGACAAATTCGCCTTGAAAATCAATTCTTAATCCTCCGACATCATTCTCCACCATAAAACAATCTTTCATGCGAAACTCAGCCAATCAGAGAGTTCAAATGTAGCTGAGCCAATTACAGGACGGAAAAAGTCACTCGTCACACAGCCTTCATGAAGGCACAGAGTGGTGAATCTAAAATCTGATTGGTTCAAAGAAAAAATTATTTCAATAGCGTGTGTGTGTTCGCGCATGCGTGTGAGTGCGTGTGGTCGACACCAGCAATGGACGTTCTGAAGACATTGCAAAAATCATGTGCACCGCAACACATCAAAGTTGAACTCTGATTGGTTAAAAAATAAATAAGTAAATAAATAAATAAATAATCCGCAAGTGATCACGTCATGTAATCTGTGACTGTCGGTCTGTGCTTCTGATGCCGTTCGGGCCAGCAGAGAAGGCCTTGAAGGATTGATCACATGGATCATATTTTACAGCTGCAAGTAACTATTATTTGAATAAATTATTAATCTATCAATTATTTTTTATGATTAATCAGATAATACACTTTTTTTTTCCAACCCTTGATTGGATAAGTGAAATGAGGCAACCACCCCCATGCTGCATGAGTAAGTAGCTGAACAGGACAGGCCATTTTTTTTCATAAAAAAAAGAACACAAACAAATAAAAAATAAAATTAAATAAAATGAAGCAAATAAAGAAAATGATCTAAGTAAGTCAAATGACTACTGGTAAATTAATCTTCATTTGTCATTCAAAACAAATCATAAAAATGAAATTCTCATGACTCACCCCTCCCCCAGTGCCTCCTGCTCCACCAGCGCCGCCTCCTCCCAGGCTGTTGTCGCGGCCGCTCATGCTCTGCAATACCGCTTTGTCCAAACCCAATTTGAGACTGGCGCGGTCAAACATTTCTCTCTCGTACGAGTTCCTGGTAATCAGGCGGTACACCTTCACCGCCTTGTTCTGACCAATCCGATGGCAGCGAGCCTGTGCCTGTGCAAATACAGGAGTGTAAAAAACAAAAAACAAAAATTAAATTAAATAATGATGCAAAAAGCAGTGGGTCGACAAAAAAAAAAAAAAAATCTACAACATACTGTCTGCCGTATCATTTAAAAATGTGCATACAGACACATGGGGACCAGCAGGCCACGAAAGCAAACACAATACAGCAATGATTTTTTTCTGAACCTAGCTTTGGGCTGATAGAAAGCTATTCTAGTGACATACCACATAAATCTGACATTCGTGCTTGAATAAAGTAGTGTTGTTATTTTTTGAAATAACAAACCTGTGTCATAACAGGAATAGAGTCATTCTTTTTTTTTTTTTTTTAGAATAAAAGACATGTTTCTTTTGGAGAACTTAGTCTCATTATTTAGAAAATACTGAATTTATCAAGTTATTATGAAACTGAGACTCTTCTTGTACTTTCCTAAGTAGTCGATGCAAACGAAACAACATATTTGTCATCAGTCGAAAGATTATAATTTGAATGTTTGTGAACAAACCTCCCTATTAAGCACAAAGACATTTTATAGGTTGTAGTGAACTGAATGATTGATATGATAACATTTGAATTCTTCTCTAAGGGTTAATAAATTAAAAATCATGCTGAATTTCATTTGCATTTATTATTCAAATAAATTAAAACAAAAATTTGTTGCACAATAATTTGATTTGACATCAGCTGACGCAAGGGCACACCTGGAGGTCGTTCTGTGGGTTCCAGTCCGAGTCGAAGATGATGCAGGTGTCCGCTGCTGTCAGGTTGATCCCCAGCCCGCCGGCTCGTGTGCACAACAGAAAAACGAAGCGGTCTGAGTCAGGCTTGCTGAAGCGGTCGATTGCCGCCTGTCGCAGGTTCCCACGAACGCGACCGTCTATCCGCTCGTACAAGTACCTGTGAATATAGGGGGTTGATGAGAACCTGGACTTGTTATGGAAAATTGATGCTTGTCAAAATTCAATCTCTGGTGCATGCCCACCAATTGATTGGAAAATGAAACAATAAATTCATTTGTTCCTTGAGATTCCCCGTTCCAAATATGTGCCTCTGAGCAAGGTTCTGAGTTTCTGCACTCATGAATTAGAAGCTGGCTGAGTGAAGATCATTTAAGAAATACACGAAAGCCCATCATGTCAAAATCAATAATAAACAGACAAATGTTTGGCTATTTTGTCGACCGGGATGTTTGTGTTGCCACTTGTACAAATATGCTACAGTAATGAACAACAAGTGCAACTGGGCGGCTTGGTGATAAAATGGTGCCTCCACAACTAGGACACAATCTTTTTGGAAACCTCACTTTGTACTGTAGTTATTAAATCAGCCAGTGGAGGCTTTGCGGCACTGCCATACCATTTGCAGTCTGGACGTGGTCGAGTGAACATTGACTCTGAATGGAGGAGTCTCAGAGTCTCCAGAAGTAATCAGTTACAGCACAAAAAGTCACTAGAATTGTTGCTATTCTCTTTTTGGAAAAAAAATGTTTTGAGAGCAGCTGGTAGTTGGCAATTATAAGTAGCCCTTGATTTGTCATCATGCCCTAGCTCTGCCCATGGTTGCCGTGGTAATAAATAAATAAACAAATATACTTGCATTTGCACAACCAGAGTGTACGTTTAATTCTCCTGCAGGACCTCGATACTGATAAGTACCTTCTCTGAATGAGGTAGTCTTCCAAGATGTCCAGGCAGCGCACCATTTGGGAGAAGATGAGCACCTTGTGCCCGCCGGCTTTCATCTTGGGCAGCAGTTTGTCGATGAGAACCAGCTTCCCGGCCGACTGCACCATGGCTTGCAGGTGGAAGTCCAGGGCAGCTGGGCTATAAACCTCCCTAAAGTCTTCCAGGATCTTCTCTTCTGCCCCTGAAAACAATGCGAATGGCATAAGCTGCATGACTCATGTCGTTGTACAACTTCAAAACTCTCATTTTAGGGATCCGGTCGTACCTTTGATGAGGTAGGGGTGGTTGCAGCACTTCCTCAATTCCATCATGGTGTTGACCAGGTTGGGCATGTTGGCCTGGCCTGCTCCCTTGGCCAGGAAGGAGAAATTCTTCTCAAGGATGGCGCGATAGTACTTCTTCTGAATGTTGGTGAGCTCCACCTCGATGATGGTCTCCTCTTTGGGCGCCAGCTTCTTCTCCACATCCTCCTTCAAACGCCGCAGCATCATTGGCTTAAGGATGCCCTGCAACTTCTGCACCTGTTGACCAACCCAAGAACGATGACACCTTTTGAGAGATTGCATTTAAAGACTATATTTAGACGTTGAAGAAACATCGGGTCAACTCGAACAGAACAGATATGGCTTACATTTTTGTTAGAATTGCACGTACATTGTTCGTCATACTACAGTCAGTACATATATCAGTACTGTGTATGTACTTTAAATTGGATAGGATATTGTTCATTTCCCTTCGATTGTTGGTCAACAATGTGTCAACCTTAAAGAGGAAACAAACCCCAAAATCTTCTATACAATAACACGTTCTTTGCGCAGCCACTAGTCTAAACACGGCATTTTGATTAATGCTGCATTTGTGGAATATGAAATTCAGCAGCAAAATCCACCCGTTTTTATCCACCTCAAATGGCAGCCATTTTGCCACTTGCTGTCCACTGAAAATGGCATCACAGTAGCTCAGAGTTCCGTAACGACCAATCATAGGATTTTATTGTAAAGAAGAATTTGGGGTGGCCTTCTCCTTTATCGGTAAACACAGTGCTGTTTATAAGTGACAGCATTTAAAAAAAAAAAAAAAAACACGTCACATGACGAAACACGGGAAAACATTCGCATGGTGACTGACATCAATTTTAGTTGACAGCACGTAGCAGTGTTGCATAAAATGTCATTAGTCTTCTTCATTCTGATTTCACAAAAGCAATATTAACCAGAATACCCGATTTGAACTAGTGAGGGCACATAGAACAGTAGTGCAAAGAAAATCTTTGACTTTGAAATGAAAAATGTGACACAAAAAAAAGTCCAGGATTGAAACAAAATAACATGAACATAAAATACATGACATATAAAATCCAAACTACATTTGAACACAATGTTACATACAATTATAAAATAAAAAAGTAAGACAAAAAAATAAATACTGGAATAAAAGAGTAAGTGTGAATACTTCTATATTGCATTGTTATCCCTCTTGTGTTGTTGTGCAGGCGCTCAGTCTCGATTGCAAACAAAAGCCACACAGACGCCTGGAGGAAGGCAGGAAAACACACGAGCGAGAAATGTTCACTGCTGCGCCCGCTGCTAACGGAACAACATATGAGTCTTGTTTTTCCACTTTCAAAAGGCCACCATTCCAGACAAACACACACACGCACACACAGTGTCACGAGCATGCATTCAAAAACAAGTCTTATGAAGTGATCAATGAGGTAACAAAAAAAAAATCCTTGCAGAGGCAGCCCACAGAGACGTAACTCACACACCAAAATCAATATTCAGTTCAGATTGCTAATTACTAATTTCATCAGTGTGTTACCCCCCCCCCATCCCCACTTCTCACTGCATAGTTATTTAGCTATAAACAGAAACTTTAAGAAGGCCTCGCAAAAAGTAATGTAAATAAAGTGGAATGCGATCGTTACCAATTGAAATTAACCTGATCTGGGGTCAAACTATCATCGTCACCAAACCTTGATGAATGTTCTGGTACTGAAGAATTGTGAACTATGCCTACTTCACACAGCAAATCAGCAGCCATCGTGTGCTTGTGGGTTCATCTCGCACACTTGGTGACAAGCAGACTAGATAAGGAAAAGGAGGATGTTTCTCTTGCCTCAAGTTGCCGGTACAGTATGATGATGAAATTGAACAGGAAGTTGGCCATTTAGATTTGAAACAAACATTTGCCAATCAGTTCCCGATTGGGGCTCATTGGGGCAAATTCCATGTTCATGGTAGGATCATACATCGCTGCTTTCAGATTTTTTTTTTCCATTTGGAGTCACTATATTGAGACATGGTCAAAGACTGAGTGGCATTTATTTATATCTGTTATCGCAATCCACCATATCAATAATCGGTGTTTGTGCGTGTGTTTGTATTGCAAAATGATACTGTGGTCTAGTTAGACAAAAGCTCAATGTTCAAGTCTGCATGGGCTGACACAAACATCAAAGTGGCCAGACTTGCCAAACGGACATTTTTGATAGGGCACTGCGATCTCAAACTCACCTGTTCTTCAGTCTTGAGGTCTCCAAACTCCTGCATGAATGTGTTCTCCGACGGGAAACGTGCCGGCTCCAGGAAATGCAGCAGGCTGAACAGTTCCTCCACTGTGTTTTGGAGAGGAGTGCCTGTCAGCAGGACCTTGTGCTCCTGACACAAACGGAAGCAAAGCCGCTCATGTTAACGTCATATGACATATGATATGAATGACTTCGCTTTATTGTACTGAACAGCCCGAACAACCCCTGGAGCTAATTTGCCTAAGAGGGCCTGACGACTTTATTATAGTTGACGTAGGTGTATTGTACCGTGCAGTCATCTTCCAAGAAACAGTCATTTTTTCTTCTTTTATTACATTACAGTGAACGTAACTAACTTTGTGTTTTGGTGCATATTAAATAACGATCTAAGATGCCACAAGATGGTGTCAAGACCTGGCTAATAGGAAAGTAGTAACTGTGCCCAGGAAACAGGTAATTTTATAAACATACGTTTTCATTCTTTTACATCGGGGATGGGAAAATGGTGGCCTGATTCCTTTTTTTTCTTTTAATACAAATCTTTACTGTAGCTGAGCAGTTGAAAGTTGTAATCATGATTTGCGTTTCTTTATGCAAGGGCCCCACTATGTGGTTACTTTTTATTGGATTCACAGAATTTGTACTTGAGGAGAGGATCTGGATCGACTTGAAGGACCACTGTAGCATGTAGCTAGCAACAAAGATAAGTTACTCTGAAAGTTAGGCCTACCAGGCTCATGAGCTTGAAGCCTTCCAGCAGCTTGCAGTTCTTGTTCTTGAGGCGGTGCGCCTCGTCAATGATGACACAGCGCCACTCGATGGCATTGAGCTCGGGGCAGCCCCCCAGGATCATCTCGAACGTGGTGATGACCGCCTGGAACTTGTAGGCGCCGCGCAACACTCGGCCCTTAACAACAAAAGAACACATTAGACAGGAGCAGTCAACCCTTTTAGTTGAAAGCTAATTTGACACTTTTCAATTCTATTTCGCCACAGGAGAGACGTAACCCTGCACCTATCCTGCTCCCACCCACAGGATTGCTTATTTGTCGGCACGTACGAGTAAGCATCGACTCACTTCGCCTCTGCATTTGTTGCCATCGCCTTGACAACGGACCTCTGGAGGCCCACTCGATTATACATCAGCCTCCTTCGCACAACAGACAAGCCCGAGAGGCGTTGAAGGAGTGCTACCCCCACCTCGGAGTCTGCGCTGACATCACAGTGAGGTGGCAGCTTTGCTCTGCTTCTCAACATCTTTGTCTATTCTTGGGAATGCTACGCCATCACAGGACTGACAATGTCACAGCTCAAATGCTGGACAAGTGCCAGTCTGAGGTATCCCAGCAACATAATCACCTTTCTTTACACTGGACTGGTCAAAGGGCACATACAGTATAAAGAAACGGGGGGGGGGGGGGGTGGGCATCGATGGACAATT
>CAAKHF010006877.1:0-33654 GCA_901007745.1 Hippocampus kuda
TATATATATATATATATATATATATATATATGTGTGTATGTGTGTATATAAAGTAAGGCAGCCCACTTGCCCTCTCAGAGTAAAGGCAACAAATTGAATCCCAAATGTACTTTAAAAAGGGCACTCCAATAGTCAATGGGGAGTGATTCCGAACACAGCCTACAACACCTGTGGAGTTCATACATGGCAGCAATCTTCGAGTACGCTAAAATGTTCCCTCAATCATCATGATTTGTCGTGTTTGGTTTATATCGTCATCGCCGTTCTCTGGCCTCCCCCACACCGTAATTTCCATGCTCAAGTAGACTGATTACACATGCTTGACTGGCTGGCTGCATCTTGATTTTTGTCAGCTGTGATTGGAATGATTCACCGTCATTATTAGGAGTGTATTGATGGCCCTTCTGCCAATCAGCAGCTTCCGCCATGTATGATGTAGTATCCTCTATCACCCATTTCATAATGTTTGGGAGGACACTTGGGGTGACTTGAGTGGCTATGGATGACCTGAACTCAAACGATTGAAAAATGTTGTTTGTCCTGCAGATATACCCCAAAATATTTTATTTTGGTGTTTTATCTTAAAGAAAAAATACAAATTAATCCCACAGGACCTGAAGGTGAGGATATAAAGTATTGTAAGGTTATTGTAAATAGTTGAACACAGAACCTGGGACAAAGCACTTATAGAAATATTAAATGCCTAAATGCCCTTATTTACGACAGGATTTCTTCAAGAGTTACCAAAGATGATCACATCCAATCAGGATATTATCAAAAAAACGCAGCGATGCTTGGATGCATCTTAGCCTCTTTATGTGTGTGTGATTGTGTGTGTGGGGGGGGGGGGGGGGGGGGTCAAAAATAGAACGGTGGGGCCACACACTGTAGAGTAGAACATATTGTCAACAAAAAAAAATGGACTTGACTTCCCCTTTAACTTAGCAGCACTGTATAAGTCATGAGCTTTGTGTTAGATTCACCTTACTTCCTTTATTTGAAATGATTGTTGCTTTCGCGACAATGACAGACATCGCTGCAATAAATTCCGTTAACTGTTCCATGGCGGACATCACATGTTCCTTTCCATACATTTCAATAATAGCCTCCATTCCAAATTAATTAAATGCGGTTGTTTGCCCATCGTCAAACAGCTGATGGTTGAAACACAAGTGACCGAGGCTGTGATTGATTTGGAAAAGCACTGGGTTTGAGGAGGGTGGGTGAGGGGAGGGGGGAGGCGCCGTTGCCGCCGCAGCACATCGAGAACTCAATAATGAGCATGCGGTATGATGAGTAAAGAGGCTTTGAATGGATCTCCATGCACCTGGAGCCTGGCCTAAAACTAATGAGGTTTGGAGAGGAGAGGGGTGGAGCCTACAGGGGAGAGGGCAATTGGTCGCCACAACAGACGAAATGAGATTAGCCACGCTTCTTCATCAATATAATGACCCCTCTAGATCCAACCATTTATTTGTGCCTGCTGGGTTATACGTAATAATGACAATGCTAACAGGAACGTAAGATTGCCAGGCCTTTTGTCTACGCTTGTGTCTTCAGCCAGTGTAAAACAAATTGTATTACAAAAAAAATCCATGTATATCGTGAAAGTTCTAGAATAATGAAGAATTTTAGCCACAACTCATAAAATAAGACTATAATTGTCGGTGTGGAAAGCCCCACACCCCCCATAAGAGGTGCTAATTAGCTTACGAGTGACTCGCACCAGCTAGCTCGTAAGCTAACAGGCGACAGGCTCATCTGTGGTGTCAGCTCCTTGCTTGAGAATTTAAGTAACAACAAACACAATAACAATTCAGCAAATTGTAGCATTCAGGGTAAATACATTTTTGTAATGAAGGCAACTGCACGCTTTTGTGATAGAAACGGGCATTGTAGGAGGAACTCAGTCATTTGCAATTGCGCTGCACAACCGCTCACACAGACAAAAGGTACTCAAGTATCGTGGCACTTTGCCGGAGGCCGTTTTAGCTGCAACCAAAGTGAAATGGAAAAACTGTTTCAACGATGTACCTCCACAATTCAGCACTTCACAGTTCTCAGCCTTTGCACATTTTCAGCAATTATTTTCAAACATGCATACAGTAATCCACCTTATGTTCCAAACCACCCACAATGAATGAAATCCCCCAATGTAGAAATCCCCTCGGTATGATTCTACAGCACGAGAGCACTTAAGTTTTTCAGGTCCTTAACCACACTTTTAAAATAATAAAACATTTAAATACAGACAATGAGAGAGAGCAAGACTAATGGAAAAGTTGCGATGTAAAGATCTCTTTGTGTTTACAGTAAACAAATCCTCTTCTTTTCTTTTTTTTTTCTTACTACAGATTGCTGTCACTTTATGTCATGTAAAATGCACTTTCTGTCATGTAAAATGCGGGATTAGAATTGATAACATTCAATAATTTTCAACAAAAACTAGTTTGTGCTGAAACACTTATTGTTTTTGTTCTTCTTTCTGTCAGATTTGTAGTCTCACACTAAACTATGTGCCATCATCTAGTGGCCAACAGTGTCATTACACCTAAAACAGACGAGCGTTAGACCCAAATGCAGTTTTCACCTGTACAAAAATATTGTCGAAATGGTGGGATATATAATTGTACTGTTGCTTCTTTTTTTTCTTTTTTGACTTATTTTCTTCTGTTTGCAGAGTGGTCATAATCCTCTCATCCCCTTGATACAGGACTCCTCCCCTCTCCTGATCTGGGTTCTGCCAGCTGAGCCTCTCCTCTTCATCCTTATCCTCATCCAAACAGTCCCTCGTCTAGCAGTGACAATGTCTAGACTGCGCGAGCGTCAAGACCGCGGACGTGCGTTGTTGGAAGTGTGAGCCATGGGGAAATATTTGTTTGTCTAATATTTGCCGTGAACAAGAGGTGACGACGGTGGTTTGAGGAAGCATGGATGCGCACGGTGGTGGTCTCAGAGGAGTCTCTTCTTATGTGGTGGACTTAAACGCGTGACCAGGTAGGTGCCATGTAAAAGAAAGAAAAAAAGAAAGAATAAAAATCCTTTTTAAAAAAAAATATTTATTTTATTTTTTACAAAATTTGATGTAGTCTAAATAAAAACAATACTAGCAAAGGCACTTTTAACATATAATGGCCAGCAGTGAATAATTAATCACATTTTAAAAACCTATAAGAGTAATTCTGAAACAAATACCAGTGTATTAAATATTCTCGGCTTTGTGAGGGATTATTTTGAAATTTAACTTTCTGTATTTTATTTTACAAAATGTATTGTTTGCTGGGCAATATTAGCAAAGCAACGCTAAAAATTGATCCAGTAAAATATTTTAAATTATGAAGGGTTTAAATGACATTATATATTATCACATTTAATGTGGAGATTTTTTTTCATTCTTTGACAAAATAAAATATATTTACTGACTTGGCTCTGTGTATCAGCAACAATGTTACCAAAGGTACCCTTTCAATATGCTGGATATGAATGCATATAAAAAAAATCTAACAAAATCAAATATTCCAGAAAAGATGTATAAAATATTCTCACATGTGAGAAAGATTTATTTTTTGTATTGATTTTCCTCTCAAAGCTTAGCCAATGCACTCTTTAAATACTACGGACACAGTGTAAACAACGTATAAGAAAAAAAAAATTATAGCTTTACGACACACACGATTACTTTTGTGTAAATTAAAAAAAATAAAACCCATTGTTTACTCATGGAATAATTTAATACAAAATATTAGCAAAGCTAGTATTGAATCGATACATTTTAAAAAATCCATGTTTAAAAAATTATTATGAACAAACGTACATTGACTCGTCTCAATTTAAGAGTGATTTTTTTTAAAGAGTTACAAAGTACTTTAATGACCGAGTTTAGCGTTGTAAACAAATTATTAATAAATCATTTTTCTATATACGTCTGGACATCCGTACATAAAAATCATTTTGAAAAAAAAAAAATTGTACCAAAATAAAAGACCTGAAATATCATGAGTTTTTGATAATTATTTTTAGTTTGGATTATTGTCGTTCAGTGTGTAAATAAAACATCAAAAATAAAAGTCTGATCCATGAAAAAAATTAATACATCAATTGTAAAAATAAATAGTATAAAAAATATCTATTTTTATTTATGTATGTATTTTTTATTTTTTTAAAAATAAAACAATCTTGTTTACTTCAGTAAGTTTAGTGCGAATTAGCATAGCTACCCTTGAAATAACATGCACCAATACTTTTCTAATACACGGTATTTATCGTATTTCATATTCTAAAACGTATTACATTGTGAATAGAATTTTAATGAGTACAATAAATAAATAGAAAAAAAAGACAACAACAATTGCTCATATATCATCCCGCAAATATACATCAGAAATTCTACAGCAAAATGTTATGACAAAACCTTTTAAAACAGAGCAAAACCATCATCTTGACCATAGCTTACATAGCTTCCGTTATTCTTGCCCGGGTTGAGGTTGCCCCGATAAATAGAAAGCCTCAAGCCTCAAGCCTCTTAGTGGGTCTTTACACTACAGTGCTGCTAATCTCCCACAAACCAAATAAGAGCATTATTATATTAACAGATCATTCTGTCAACCATAACGCTAACAGTAATTCTGCACCAGTAAGTTGCGGCGCTAAATTTCATTCAGTGGTTGGTACTTAAATCCATTTTGTCAGGGATCCGCAGTGAACTCGAGGAATTGTTTTTCCGACAACTTTTTACTTTTATCCCCTCCATTGGAACACAAATGTCTGTGCTTTTTGACAGTCCGCTGATAGGAGCTCTTTTAGAATTGGGATTTCTTTTTTTTTTTTTCCGCAAATGTATTGCAATTTTTCGGAATACTTTCACACACATTACAATGTAAGACAAAAACAATGACGTTCAAACATAAAATTGGCAAAAATAGGCAGATTTTGCTGATTTTCCTGTTGTGACGTTAAACAAATACGAAAGGACAGTATTGTAAAAATGGTCATATGTCCTGCCTGTAAGTCATATTTTTATTGTTTTCAGCGTTTCGGGGACAAAACTAAGTTATTTTATTCATTAAATAGTTTTTTAAAATGAATCTGCCGATTAATTGTTTATCCCATTAACCCATTCAAGATGTCCTAAAACACGAGCAAAAAAAAAATTTAAATAAGAAAATAGCACTCTTTGGTATTGTACTTTATTTTTAAAAAATGGTATCATCAATGAAATAGAATTAAAAATTAAACAGTTTTTGCTACCTTTTCATGTTTTTATTCATTATGATTTTTACTTCTTTTTGGGCTTCAATTCACTGGACATTGTGCTGCACCTTCTGGTATGCACCTTGACCACCAGTGGGCGGGATAATACGGATGCACATGTAATTGTTCACTACCAGCCAAACGGCTACCGCTTCTTGCAATGTTCATTGCTGCCGTTTCGCACTCGTCCCAAAAATTTTTGCTCGCAAATCAACATGAGAAAATCGTCTTGAGTCACTTGTAAGTCAAAGCACCAGTGAACAAGTAAGGTGTATTTTTTTTTGAATGTTGATGTCATTATCTAATTTTTTTTCAGTGTTAGCAAAGCCACAGGAACATGATTTGAAAGCATGAAAGTCTTTGCATGAAAGGTACTAAAAGAGGGAAACTTTTCAAAATGGGCTACTTAGGGTAAACCATGCGAGTAATTTCTACCAACCCAAAATGGCTGTAATTGCCTAGCGGTGCCACAAGATAGCAGCAAAGCACTTTTTCAATTGGACAAGGCTATGGCCTGACGAAAGGGAGCGCCTCCCCCTCAGTTCAACATAGTTACTTGGCACCAAATGTCACTAGATGGCATTAAAGCAATATTTTGCATTTAGACAAAGCTGACGTCTGACAAGATGAAGCTCCTCCCTTTTAGTTTAAGATATTATAGTCATCATATTTTTGATTTAACCAACTAAACTTGGTTTTGGATAAATAAGGTTTACAAAATGACAACAATGAATGCTGTTTTGAACTGCTCATAATTCCTTCCAATTTGGCAGTTGTGTTTCGACGTTTTATATCCGCTGGACATAACATAGTCATAAACATAATCAACAAGTCAAATCGTAATTTTTTAAAGCAACCAGATTCCCATATGTTGACATGAAAAATCCAGGTCAGGAGTCAAAACGTAATTATCTTCTCGTCACATTTCAATGAGCTTTTGTTGATGTGGCCGATGATGTAATGCTATCCAAGTTTACCTTTAGCTGCACTGGCGAAAGGTAAACTACTGTCAGTGTCGTTTAATGTAGTGGGGCCAGGAGGGGTGGGGCTTGTGCTGTGTTGGTTAACTCCTTGGCATTAGTGCTAATCCGCACGTGCAGACACGTGTTACAACCACAGACGTTCGCGAGGGAGTTTAAATGATTGCAAAGATGTTGGCGAAAAAAATTAAACGGACCAATGCTGACTGCTTAATGGCAGCCAAGACTTCCGAGACTCCTCCAGAGCAGGAGGTGTGCACACCTCCACTTCCAGATTGCAAATGACGACACCTCTGACGAATTAAATCACATCCCATAAAGATTTTATCATAATTTCCCTGCTGGAGGCAGCGTTTCTTCACCAAACCGTTCAACTGCACTGTGTTGGCATCTACTAAATGTCAGCCACACTTTCATGTCTCCTGTGCCCAGTTGGTTTTACATTGCAGTTCTGCTTACCTTTCAGTCTGAACATGATAGCGCTTCCATGTGGTCTGGTCGTCAGAAAACGGAAGATCTTCAGCCAGCCTAGCTTCCAGGTCATAGGCAGACAAACTGTAGGGGAGGGGGCGGTGGTTATTCTGTAAATTAGATTATTCAAATTGTGACATCATAGACACATTTCGGGAAATAGTATGTCGATCATAACAAGATGCATGAAAAATGCCCACGTACCCATTCATCCATCTAATCCGCTTTATCCTCACGAGGGTTGCGGGTGTGCAGGAGCAGATCCCAGTGGTCTTCGGGCAGCTGGCGGGGTACACCCTGAATCGGTTGCCAGCCAATTGCAGGGCACACATAGACAAACAACCATCCGAGATCACACTCACACTTAGGTACAATTCCAAGTGTACCATCAACCTGCCATGCATGTTTTTGGAATGTGGGAGGAAACTGGAGTACCCGGAGAAAACCCACGCAGACACGTGGAGAACATGCAAACGCCACACAGGAAGGCCGGAGCTTGAATCGAACACTGCACCGCTGCGCTGTGAGGCAGACGTGCTAACCAGTCGAACACTGTGCCGCCACTCAAGAACCCATCTTTGAAATTGAAGACAGTCTGTCCTTTCGGTTTGAAGCCGACATTTTGGGCAAATTCCAAGGTTTATACTTGGAAAGTTTGATGAAAATTTCAAATGATGATGATTGACTATCTTGCTTTTCATCTGACAACTATGTTAATTGTTAATTATTATGACATCATACATTACAGTCCTACCGTTGACTCAATTGCAACTTTTGTTATCAACAAACAATTCTCACAATTGGTAGCTAACGAAGATCTTTAAAAAAAAAAAACGGTCCAGACTGCACCTTGTCAGAGGTGAACAAAGCAGCCCTTAACTATGCGTTCCCAAAGAAGTCTGGCTAATAGACTTACCCGCGCTATATATTCACACACCCATGCTGCCAGCAGGGCCAGAGCAAACCCGTAAGTAGCACTTATTTTAAAAGCAGGGCTGACCGTTCACACACAGAGAACACGCTCATCCTGTTTAGTGGTAAGGATATAAGGAGGGTGTATTTTTAGTGGCTGTATATATACACTCCGACACACAGTGGAAACGTGTCTGTCGGGTCCATATATTTTGGAAACGAGAACGATTAAAGCCAAGAAATGAACAACCCCGAGAATACAATTCTCTGGAAGTCACCGTAGCGCTTAAAATAAATAAATAAATAAATAAAAATCAGCATCAGACACCACATCCACCGAGCAACATAAAATGGGTTGGACATGTCTGTCATAACAGGACACATGAAAAAGGCTAAAGAAGCATGAAATTGAACAGGAACTTGGCCATTTTGGGTTGAAACGGTCATTTTGTGTTCAGATATCTTAATTGACTTTGTACCTCAAGAAATCCAGTCCACTGAGTCTTTTCCCAAATCTCTTTGGAACAACTTTGTAGCAACCTTTCCTTTGTTGTTATTGTTTCTTCTCAGGCCAGCGGGGCCTAACACTACACCATGGCGAAGGTCAACAGCGAAATCTCCTACTTAACCAGATGCCGCTTGTCCAGTCGCACATCGGACGAGGAGCTGTCCGTCGTCGAAAATGGAGACAGCAGGTATGCTTGAAGGTTGAAGATTCTTAGCCTTGTCTCCATTGAGGGGATCAAATGTGGTCTTATTTCCAGTTATGGGGAAGATACATAACATGCGAACTTCAAGCTTTTGCGGCCTTTTGTATATTCCATTAATATTTGTGCACCCTTGTATTGAAAGTTTTTAAGCAGGCACACAAATAAAGTTTTGGGTTTCAAATTCAGACATCCTTCAAATGTTTGTTACCCGTGTTGAACTTGAATGCCTTAAATGCCGTTGGAATGCTAATGTTAGCCACCTAGCATCATTAGGTAAAGGTAAGGCCGGGAAGAAGCCAGGGGATCGACCAAGTAGACAGTCCCATTTGAACTTCGGAGGTTCTGATCTGTAGAGCATATTGTATGCGTTGTACATCCGAATTGGATCATACCTTTCATCTGTTGGAGTGAAATGTTGGTAGTCTCTGGCTCAAGTTCTTTAGATGTCTGTCATCGCAGTATGAAACTTTGGGGGACCTTAAAAAAACGTTAGCCATGCTGACACGTAGCATGCCAGTGCAAATTTAAGAAGAATGTGACAGATCCAGGAAGTAGACAATCCCATTTGACATGACTTTACAACGGTTCCTCCGAAATTTGGATCCGTAGAGTACATTACCTGGGTTCTCCAGACATCTGTCACCCCAGTGGTGTCACTTTAAAAAAATAGAAATGCTAACATGTGGCATCACAACGTAAGGGTAAGAAAGTGATGCACACAAATTGACAGTCCCCATGAGACACCATTTTCAAGCATTTTCATTCGCTGGTGTTTTCAGCAAAGTTAGAGATTCTTTCGATGGCTCCCCTAAAGGATTCTCGGAAGGTTGCCATCTGCAGACTACCTCGCCTGAGGGACACAGCTATGATCTGTGAGAATGAAAAAAACATTTTGATCGTGACATACGATATTGGTACTTTTTGGCTCAAGTTCTGCGGACGATGTCTTCCAGTCACAATTCCGAGAGGGCGCTGTCTTCAAAGTCCAACAGAACGCTTTTTACTGGTCCAGGAGCAATGGCCAGGTAAACACCGACATTAGCGACTCTGCCTTGTGATTCTGACCACTCCCCTTTTCTCAGTAGCCTAGATGGGTGTCACGTCGTTGTTGTTTCCGCTCTCTCTGATCATGTCTAGGCTCTCTTACTTCTTCTACATGCTGCGCAACTGGGCCTTTAACAGGATGAACCCTGAAGTACCGGCGAGGCGCGACTCTTTCCTGGAGCGCTTCCGAGGCCCCGAGCTCAAAGAAATGTCGGGCTGCAAGAGCGACAGACAGTCCTTGGACCACAACAGCACAACACGCAGGAAGAAGTGAGGAGAAGTGGTGATAATCAGAATAGCGTCGACCGTGAAATAAGCGACCTGACTCCGTTCTTTCTTTCGAAAGTCTTGGCAGTAAGTGGCCGCTAGCTACTTACAACATGAATAACTGCAACAACACAGATGAGTAAGTGTGTATACTTGGTAGAAAACTGGGTGGTACTCTGGCCTAGCTGCTAGTGACATCCCTTCCCTTCCCAGTTTAATCTTCTTTTCCTTGTCTTGGTCGTTTGTTGCGTTACACGACCAAAGCTACAGTTTCAACAAGAATCTCTGTATGACAGGGGTTTCGTGTAAATTTGCAAGGGATCTGCTGGAAGGCGATGATTTGCACCAACACTACCAAGATAGTTCCAAACCTGCACCAGACCCTTCCGTCTTGGTGTTCTCCGAAATCCCTCCAGTAATCCTTCATAGACCTACAGTACTTTACACCTTTTGCCCCAATTTACAGCAAGAGTTTATGACCCTCGGCAAAACGAAGTAAAGAAAGAGGAGATTAAAAAAAAAAGAACAACCTGCCAAGATAGTTCCCGACCTCCACCAGATCCTCTCTTCTTGGTGTAATCTGGTATCCCTTTGGTTGTCCCTCATAGACATAGAATCCCCTTTTGTGATGAAGAGAATTAAAAACCCAAGATTGTTTCCCTTAGCAAAAAGGAAGACAAAAAAGAGGAAATTAAAAAAGACCCAAAGGATGAAAAAAACAATGACAAAAAGGAGAAGAAAGATGAGAAAAAGGATGAAAAGAAGGATGAGAAAAAGGATGAGAAGAAGGATGACAAAAAAGATGATAAGAAAGATGACAAAAAGAAAGAGGAGCCCCCGTAAGTACTCTCCGATAGACTTCACATCAGGATGATTTAATTCCAGAAACATCTGATTCCTGCATTCTTCGATAAGGCCCCAACAAAAGCTTTTTAAATTTTTAAAATCCAGGAAGGAGATCTGGATCATGGACCCAGCTGCAGACATGTACTACAGGTGGCTGACGGTCATCGCTGCGCCGGTGTTTTACAACCTGATAATGATTGTGACCAGGTATTCTTTTCCTTTCTTGGTTTACTATCTGAAGTGAAACTGAAAAGTCTTTCAATTTTTCAACTATTTTACCAGGGCCTGTTTCAATGAACTCCAGGACCGCTTCACAAAACTTTGGATCTTCTTAGACTACACCTCAGACTTCATCTACTACACAGACACGTTTGTCAGGTCGAGGACAGGTCAGTTTCTTGGCCAGGTGTCCACGCCGCAGCCCCTTGAACCATTGATACTTATTCGTCTACGCCTTTCAGACAGTACTTGCCTGGTAGTCCCAAGTGTACATTCACACAGCTCTTGCGGCTTTGCACATTCAGATAAACCAATGTGCGGTGATGTCAGCGACTCGAAAGGGAAAGTAGTGTGGGCAGTGCGTCTCGGGTGTTATGCTGCGGTCACACTGAACGCAACTTGCGTGTTTCTGGCAGAGCGTCAACGCAGTTCGCGTTAAATCTGTAAATCAAAGCATCACTGCAGATTAATAGCCGGCAAATGTGCAGGTAGATTATTCTTGTGTCTGTTCCTCAGGCTACCTGGAACAAGGCCTGCTGGTGAAGGACGCCACAAAGCTGAGAGCTAAATACAGGACCACGTCACAGTTCAAGTACGACATGATTTCCATGATCCCCACCGATCTGCTCTTCCTGAAATATGGATACAATAACCCAGAGTTCCGCTTCAACCGCCTCTGCAAGATCTCCAGGCTGTTCGAGTTCTTCGAAAGGACTGAAACCAGGACCAGCTTCCCCAACATGTTTCGCATTAGCAATCTCGTGCTCTACATCCTGGTCATCATCCACTGGAACGCCTGCATGTTTTTTGCTATCTCCAAGACCATTGGTTTCGGTTCGGACACTTGGGTGTACCCCAACATCAGCCACCCGGAGCATGGCCGCCTGGCCAGAAAATACATCTATTCCCTCTACTGGTCCACACTGACCCTCACCACCATCGGCGAGACGCCTGCGCCGGTGAGAGACGTGGAGTACCTCTTTGTCATCGCCGATTTCCTCACCGGTGTGCTGATCTTCGCCAGTATTGTCGGAAACGTCGGCGCCATGATCTCCAACATGAACGCCTCCCGCGCTGAGTTTCAGGCCAAGATTGACTCCATCAAGCAGTACATGCAGTTCCGCAAGGTCACCAAAGACCTCGAGGCCAGGGTGATCAAGTGGTTCGACTACCTGTGGACGGAGAAAAAGACTTGCGATGAGAAAGAGGTTCTTAAGAACCTGCCGGACAAGCTCAAGGCTGAAATCGCCATCAACGTCCATCTGGACACACTGAAGAAAGTGCGCATCTTCCAGGACTGCGAGGCGGGACTCCTTATCGAGTTGGTGCTCAAACTGGAGCCTCAAGTCTTCAGTCCTGGGGACTACATCTGCAAGAAGGGCGATATCGGCCGGGAGATGTACATCATCAAGGAGGGCAAGCTAGCGGTGGTGGCCGACGATGGCGTCACGCAGTTCGTGGTCCTCAGCGACGGCGCATACTTTGGGGAAATCAGCATCCTGGGCATCAAAGGCAGCAAGGCCGGGAACAGGAGAACAGCCAACATCCGAAGCGTGGGCTACTCTGATCTCTTCGCCCTCTCCAAGGATGACTTGATGGAGGCGCTCACCGAGTATCCAGACGCCAAGAAGGCCCTGGAGGAGAAGGGCAAGTCCATATTGATGAAGGACAACCTGATTGATGAGGCGGTGGCTAATGCTGGTGCAGACCCCAAGGACCTGGAGGAGAAGCTGACCAGGCTGCAGGACAACCTGGACTCCATGCAGACCAAGTTTGCTAAGCTCATGGCCGAGTTCACTTCCAGCCAGATGCGCATGAAGCAACGGGTCAGCCAAATGGAGGCTCAGGTGAAGGCCGTCAAACCCGAGGATCTGTCAGAAGTGGTGGCCGACAAGGACAAAAAGGTTCAGTGAAGAAGGACTTTACGAGGAGCAAAGGGACTTTTCCAATGTCCGAATTGTTTTTATCTATTTATACATCTGGCCAGGTATGTCCAGAGAATCCTTGTAAATGTCACGAATAGCGAAAGGTAATCAACGCCCACACAAAAAGGTTTGTAATTGTTAGTATAACTATTTAGATACTCATATAATCCAAGCCATGCTGAGGATTCACAAATTGCACATATCCAGTTTAAAGGTCATCTGCACACTTTTTAAGAGCATGTTTACTTCAGCTGGTTCTTCATTTTCCCCCCCACAGTGGGAATGTCCACCGGCATATTGCTGCCTCTCACAGGTCAATTTGGGTACTACATCAGGTAGTACCCAAATAGGTACATCTTTCATTCTTTTGAAAATCCAAATAAAAGGAGTAAAAAAGGACAAAGGCTGTCCCTCCCGAGCCAGTAGGCTAAAGCAGGTCGAACATCAAGTCAAAACAACAGCAGCAATGCCCCTGCAGTAAGTGACATTTGATGTTGTACATATGAATGTACCTGTATATTTATGCACATTACATGAAGATGTCTCACTGTGTTTGTCTACATGGTCATTTTGTAGATAAAATAAAAAATATTATCATATATTTCTTGCACATTTTTTGGGGGGTTGTCGAATTGCTGCCCAATTAGAAATGCATAATCGACGGATGGGCATCATCAGATTATGAGGAATTTGAGTTTTCCTCACCGCGCATGGAAGGAGCAGAGCAACAAAACGTCATGACTTGCCATATGCACAGAAACAAAAATTCAGCCCCCGCAGCCAGTTTAATTTAGCAACAAGAAATTTGGTTTGTCTTGAGTAGCAGACCCAAGTCTCAAAAAGCCATGCACAAAAACGTACACGATGTCTTTTACGACTCCCAGTAATCGAAATAGCTGACGCTAATGAGGCTAAACGCTGTTTCACATCCACAAACTGCTTATTTTCCTACTCCCCTATGAAGACTGTCACTTAGATTGCTGGACATTTTCACTGCTCCAAAGGGGAGGTCTAGTCTGGTGGCGGAATCAGCTGGAGCCAGTGGGAGACGAGGTGCAAAAAAAAAAAAACACTTGGTAGTGAGTAGTGGACTTGAAGTTTTAAACGTCGATACGACTCGTAGGTTCCACCCCTAGTAGTGTATGTGTTCAGCAGTTTTCAAAGAGGCTGCTGCAGTCGATCCGGACGGCATCCAGGGTCAATTTCCCAATAATTTGCGGTTCCATGCGCTCACTGAACAAGCTGCAAGCAGGCAGCGGCATCAGCATGCGTCCAAACTCCTCCTCATCATCATCTCCATCTATCTCCTCCTTGACCAGGCGTCCGTCTTGGCATCCAGCTGAGATGTAGTCTACAGTTTTCATTTTGGAGTCGAGCAAGGTCCGGTTCTGCTCCGGGCCGTCCGACTCAATGGAAACACTCTTGATGTACGTGGTGAGGGGCCGCCGAGATGCGGAAGGGCTGGTCGGTGGGGTGGCTGCCCCCTCTCTGTTGTGATTAGACAGTTCCTCTTCATCAGTGATGATGATGATGATGTCTGGCTCCTCCTCCTCGGTCAGAACGGACTCACTCTGCCGGTAAGGCAACTTCATTTTACCCTGTACCGTAACACACAAAAAAACAAAACAAAACATCAATTAAAAATGATGAAACAAAACAAACATTATTTGTAGATGTCTCAGAAGCAAGTTAGAGAGCTCGATAGCGAGCTAAAGAGAGAGAGTTGTCGGCAGTACGTGAGAGAGATGGCGGGCTTGTTGGATAGTTTGATCAGAGCTACATACAGGTAGCTAGCTAAATAGCGAGCTACATAGGTAGCTAGCTAGATGATAAATGTTCTGTAAAGCACTTTGTTACAGCTACAACTGTTGTGAAGGCACTATAAGTCTTTTTTTTTTTAAACCATTAATAGTGGTTTGCCAACAGTCTAGTTCAAGGAAAACAGAAAAGAAAAAAAACAACCTCAAGAAGATCATCGTAACAATAAATGGTGTCATCATTATTTAGCAAACAACAACAGATTTATGATTTAGTCTCGAGCCGGTGGGATGCTTTTACATTATTTTTACTTTACCCCACTTATATTGTAATCACCTTGTCCTGAGTGATTTCTTTTGCCCATTTGCTGTTTGCCGGATCCGGCACCACTTGAAGCATGAAGCACTGGAAAAGCAGCCACACCCTGCAAAAGAGGACGCATTCTGGTTCAACAAGGCAAGCTAATCCATCATGGGCCTTTTTTTTTTTTTTTTTTGCTGCTGCTGCACTATGTTATGAACCTCTTCTTCACGGCTGCAATTTGACACAGGCACAGCAACAGCATCACTCCCACGGACAACAGCGGGCACAAGACCAGGAGGAATACCGGGATCCCTTCTACAGCTGCGAATGACAACAATTTCTTTTTACTCGTGAGAGCCGAGCTTAAGCACCACAACCTTGACATAAAAGTGCATCACAACAATGTGGATTTTTATTTATTTATTTTCATTCTTACCACCTAATAATGAACAGTGCCTTGAGATATGAGTTTAATTTGTTCCATGACAACACAAAATAATGGTTCCAAAAAAGAAAAAAACTTGCATTGTGTTTTCTAGTTAAGAAAATAGCATTCTATAGTACATCCATGACGTGATTAAATAAAATGTAAACAAACTTTTTTTTTTTTGGTCACATTTGCCTGTAGGTGGTTACAGCTCCTCAGCTAGCTGCAGAAATATTTGTCGTTCTTTGCAGAGTATAAAGAATACATGCCTACGAATATTGTGATATTGTCTGTCTGCATGTGTTGCTCTGCTGCTGCTGTTCAAACATCTGTTGCTAATTGTTAGCATGTCATATTGCATTTTGTGTGAGCACAAAGCCAGCGGAAGGAAAAGTGGTGATGTTATTTTTAACATACGATGAGTAATTGTCTTTGTTTTTTTTTTTTTAAATAAGATTCAACTGGGAGTGGCATTAAAACAGCTTAAAGTCTCGTTTTTCAAGAATTGCTATCGACCAAACTTAGGCTTGTTGTGAGTTGAGTTGAATTCACCCGTATTTCAAGACACAATCCCCAATAAGAATGATGACAGTAATATTCTGACGACCTTCCTTTCAGTGATGCAGTCGCACGGCAGCCCTGATGCGCTCACCTTGGATTATGATCTTGACTTTTCGAGTGGCTGGACTTTCTCCGTGAGAAGTCCAAGCAGTCATCCACAGGCTGTGGGCACCCGGAGGAAGGTCCTCCAACACAAATCTCCGCCTGGTCGCTTGAACCAAGTCTGTAAATCAACAATGTCAATGAGATAAAATCAACTCGATCAAGACATTCATTTTGGGTTTTCTTACATTGCTGCACACTTCCATTAGCATCTTCCAGATAGATGGTGTACTGTGTGATGCAACCGCCACGCTGAACCCTGGGAAGCTCCGCCCACGTCAAAGTCACTCTATTGGCATCCACTTCCTGTTGAAACGATGGACCGGCTTTGGGTACTACAAAAGAGGGAATAGAAATGAAAGGAGTGAGAAATTGATTTAAACAATTCACTCTTGTGCATGGGTGCTTTATTTATTCATTTTATTAAATCACGATACTGGCCTCAGAGGAGTATTGATCCTGAACGCTCACATACTATCACCTGATCGGCTGGTGTTGAGAAGCCCAAAGGTGCTGGTGGTCATGGAGCCGTCGCTGTAGAGACCATAAACGGCTCCTTCGTAGCACTCAGACTCATTCAAACCTGTGCACGGGGAAAAAAACACATGTGGAAAAGTGGCCGATTCAGAACACCCTGAAAAAAATGATCTAGAACACATCGACAAAAACAGACCAAAAACACGAAGACAACGATGTGCAACACATGAAGAGGATGATCCATATCACATGAAATGAAATACAGTATATGATAATACTTGAAAGCAGACCAGAAATTTACCCGTGATGACGGCGCGACTGTCTTCCCCGGACAGTTTGAGCCAGTGCAGCTCCTGCAGCTTGAGCCCCTCGGGGTACCACTCCACCACGTGGGACACCGCCCTTTCTGCTTGTCTCCACAAGAGGGCAACGCCGTGCTCATGTGCCTTCACCGTGACATCCAAATGGGCCGATGCTGAAAGGGGGGGAAATAAAAAGTCTGGGTTTAGGAATCTTCTCTTTGAAAATGTGGATTTCATCACAATTTAAGATGTTGGTGAAAATCTGTAGACAGTCATGCTTAAGTGGAAGTGTTGTAAACAAAAAGGTAAAAAGTCAGAATGGTTTAAATTGCTTAAGGAATTGGATTTAAGGTTGTGAAGATAAAACGTGGGTGGGAAAAAAAAAAAAAGAAGCGCTGTGAAAACCTTCCCGAGGCTGCGGACGTGATCGTTTACCTTTGGCACGATAGGCGACGATTTTGGCCGGTGGAGACGTCCCTTTGGCATTGAGGGCGCTCACCGTCACATGACACCCGGCGCAAAACGCAACGGAAGCGCCGGTGGCGTTTGCACTGAGGTTGGACGTGGACACCGGTACAGACTGGGAGCCGTGTACCGCCACCAAGTATGCCAGGATCTTACCCCTGGCGTGAGCGGCGGTCATGGGCTGGAAAGTCGAGAGAGAAAGAGAGCGATATGACGTTACCGTGGAAAGAGCAGCCCGGCGTGGAATTCTGAAAACAACTGAAGGAAGTGCATTGTGCTAACGCTAAAGTCAAATGCTAGGAAATGAAGATACTGTATTCCGTGCAGGTAATGTCAAATGTGAGCCTCGGAAAGAAGAAAAGCTAAATTATAGAGTTAGAAGTACGTACATGTTCTTTTAATGTCTTCATATTATGGAGAATTGGATGTGGAGTTCCTCCAAATGTAAGATTCTTTTGGAAAGTCTTCAGATTAGAATGTTGAATTGGTTGAAAAAATTGTAATGAAGTGAAACTTAAAATGATGGAATCATTTGAATGTTTTTTTCTTTGGGTGGTGGAATAAAATTTTTCTAAAAGTTTTTTTTTTTTTTTAATATTGATCCTATTGAAGCAAAAAGGGTTTAAATTGATTGAAATGACGAATATGAGAAGAATTTTCAAATGATATCATGGAAAATGTGCAATTCTCGCACATGAAAGGTACAGAACATTTTGGTCAAATGTCTGCACTCATTTGGGAATTCGCTGTGTCATTCTTCCAAAAAATAAAAATAAAAAATGGGGTCAGATTTTTGAAACCAACATTTTGAAGTTAAAATGCTATGTATCAGTCAAGGATGAATGAATAGGAGGAGAATTCCGTTGTGATTGTTTTTCTCAAAATGCAAAAAAAAAAAAAAAAAGTATTCAGCTTGTTAATTTGTCTCTTGATTCTTAAAACGTTTTCTCATACGTGTATTTGACAAGTCATCGTGGTTTTTACTCGCTCATTTCTCTTCAGCTCCTCGTTTCTAGTAAAGCGAAACTGTCAGCTCTCCTTCACTCGGTTTTAAAATATGACAATACGTCCGTGTGTGTAAAGGCATGCGTGTGTGAGCAAGCACGTGTGGTTAAAAGCTTGATGTGTAATGCGCCGTGGTCAAAAATTGACCTTTTACTGTCAAAGTGGAACAGAGAATGACGCTCAGAAGACATGGAGACAAACTTGCACTCAAACACAGACACACTCATGTTTTCGTGTTTACCTTCCAAAAGAGTCTGATGGACTTGAAGTCGAAGGGAGGTTGAGTGTACCACACATCCAGCTCTTTGGCAGGTGCTGCCAGACAAAAAAAAAAAAAAAAAAAACAATGTTTGCTTTTGAGAGAGGTCTTTTTTTTTTTTTTTTTTTTTGGAAACACCCAGAGAAAACCCACACGGCCCCGGGGAGAACATGCAAACTCCACACAGGAAACCCACGACCTCTGCGCTCACCACTGGACCATCGAGCAGCGCAAAATGCAATGTTAAAAAAATAAAAGTAAAAAAAATTTAAAAAGCTGGCTTTAAGGCTGCATTTTCAAAATGTTGAGTTGTGAGGTGACCATTTTCTGGCAAGTCACCAAACTTCAAACCAAGATGGCAGACAAACTCTGGTTAGTGGGAATGATTTTTTTTTTGTGCATTTACTTATGATATTCAAGCCTACCAAATTACACGTATGCAAAACCAAATTCAGCGGTAGAATTTTGTGATTATGGGAGACACCTCGAGCCCCATTAGCAGGTTAGAGATGTAGCACCTTGTACAGTCTATTAGCTTAAACAAATATATCGCGCCACCCTTGTTGGACTTTGAAGAAACCGCCGAAAAAAAATATTGTATCTTCACACTATCACGTTTACACATGTACTTCCCGATATGCATAAATGCCTCCAGAACATGATGTACTCTACTCACAAAACTGTCATTCTAAAACGTCAATGGGACGTTGACAAACATAAATAATGTCAAATCGTGTCCAATGTAATGTACAATTACAGTATTTCAAATGCTTGCCTTCCTCCTGAGTCCGACTGGAGGCGACGTTGCTCCAGTTGCTCCACAGTCCCGAGCTGAATTTGGCTCGAGCTCTGAAACGGTACAACCGGAAGGGCTCCAGAGACCAGATGGACAGCAATTGATCCGAATCCACGGGGACGCCCTGGTGGCGCAAACGACTAGCATGTTAGCATTTGGTCAGTGTGGATTTGAATTTATTCCAAAGTTACACTCCACAGACTTTTTAACAATAATAATAATAATCATAATACATTTTATTTATCCTCCTGACTACCAGTAGTTCAAATTTGTTTAAGGAAACAAAAGTCATGGGACAAATTCGCAATCATCAATCAAACTTTCAACTTTGAATACTTGGGTTGGGAATTCTTTGCGGTCAATTTTACAGACTGAAGTCTGGAACGCATCGACCACAAAATGTTGACATTTTTGGTCGCGTTCTACCACTTAGCAAACCAGAATTGTAAAAATGTTCATTTTGTCGGGCATCCGCTCTCGGGATCTGTACGTAAATGTTGTTGCGGGAAAACAGAAAGTTTGGTATTATTCTTACCAAATTTGGGTAGGTGGTCCACAACCCTGCTTCCGTAGCGTACTGGATCTCCAGGTATCGCGTTCTTTGGGGCGACCGAACCCTGAGGGCGCATCCCCTGGAGGAGCACCGAGGCACAGCGAGAACCGGAGTCGCGGGGATCGCTGTTCACATCATCGCAATTTCAACTTGAAAGCGCACCATGAACGGTCACCCAAAGAGAAGAACACAACAAGGTACCGATGTTGCTGAGGGTGTAGTTGGCGGGGAGCGACACGGCCGACCCCAGTGCATTGTGGGTGCTGACCCGGACCGAGATGTATCGGATTCTGTGGCGCACAGAAAATCTGGCCATTGGGGGATCGGATGCTGCGATGAAGATTTTGATTGGTGGCCACGACTCCGTGGGATCTCCCGATACACTCGTCGACACCCTGCAACACATTTGCATGGCGACAATTTTTAGTCGTGGGAAGCAGATTTCTTAAAAGTCACCCACACACGCGCGCACACTAACCAGACTAACTCTGAAGTGTCTCTCAGGTGTGTTTTGCGGCCTCTATCCCAGGAACAAATCACCTCACCAGTCTGGTTGCTCAGCACCTCGTGCTTGCACCGGATGTCCCGCGGCCTCTCCGGCGGGTCTGCAAACACGAAAACATCCAACGGACTCGTCCGCTTGACGAAATTCTTTTTTGTTTTTTTTTTTGAGCGGGCAGTCCGCACTCACAACCGGCCCAGATGTCCAATCCGCAAGGGTCCAGGTCCATGTCGTGACACAGGCAGCTGAAGGTCCGTTGCTTGGTGATGTTCTCCACGCGGATGTAAGTGGTGGTGGAGTTGACCACCGTGTGGCGCTGCAGGGCCGGCGGGTGCTCGCTTAACATGGCGCGGTCGCATTCGTAGTGAAAGGCGCAGTACACCTCCAAGCTGGAACCTCGGCGGACCACCGCTCCGGCGCTGGACCAGATCACGCAAGCTGAGGTCTCACCTCGGAAGGAAGAAGAGAAGAAAAATGACCTCTGACAGGGCCAGAACTAATTGGGGAAGAGCCATACTTGTTTGTGAGCAAGCTACTTCTGGTTGATGAGCGAGGGGGTCCCATAAAGGGGTTTCGAGGCAGGTGCTTGGGATTCAAAGTTTGGATCAAGGCAACTTGATCATTCTTGTCTGTAATCCAAAAAGCTTCTGGTTGATTCTCAATTTTGATCTAGCGAGGAGTGCAATGCTACATCGTAAAGATCAGGGACAGCCCTCCGCAGTCACTTGGCACAAGACAGGAGAGCCGTTTTAGAGACTCGAAAAATGAGCCACTTTGTTCCTCCTTTCTTTTGTCCCCTAAATACCACCCTTGTGGCCTTCCTTCCTTGTTCTCTCCTTCGTTAACTCAAAATCAAAAAGTGTACTCTCTTGGATGCTTAATAAAGATGGTTTGGGCTCTACTTCTGACAGATGTTTTGAAAATAAACTCAGGAAACTGTGTGGCTTACCTGTGGCGAGTTGCGCCAGCCGCATCAGCAACGCAGCGCAGACCAGGAACCGCGCCGCGGGAATTGTCGCCATCGGTCATCAGTAACTGGCTTTTTGTGTGCTTGCCTCACATGTTCACAACAAAGACCATCGGCACCCTTCGCAAGAGACACAAAACTGTTGAAATGTGAGTCGCGTTGACTGCGTCGGAAGGGAGAATGTTGACAAACACTGACCCAAAATCTACTTACCAAAAGTCAGAACGATGGATCCTCCATGATGTGCGTTGTCTTTATCTCCCTTGTCCTTTATCATCTTCCACGTGGTCGGCACGGCGAACGTGACAAGCGTCATCCTTTGTTTTTTTTTTCTTTGTGAGAATGTGAGTCAAAAGTTGCGCTTGAATGGAGGAAGTTCAGTGCGGTGACATGTCGCACCACGACAATACACATGCAACCCTCCTCCAACCCTTTGTGCGCTATCTGATCGAGTCTTCTTGGCATTACAGTTTCACCATATTGTGTCGTGTTACGCTGTATTTTGTTTAGCTTTGCTATGTTGTATTTTGATGGTGTTTTTTTTTGTGGGGGGGGTGTCTCGTCTCGTCTTGAGTGACGTTTTGCTACATTGTATTACATAAACAGTGTTTTGTGATGGTATTGTATGTGATGTTACATTACACCGTGGTACATTGCTAATTTACATGATGCTATGCTACATTCCGTCATGCTACGTCACGCTACATTACATTGCGCTACATCCAGTTACATGAATTCAACAACAAGTGATGACACGACGCTACACTTAGATCATGCTTGACTACGCTACATAACGTGGTGTCATGTCGTCGTACGTGATGTGATGTTACTTGACCGTTTCATGATGGTATGTTATGATGCCATGCTATGCTATGTGATGTGACGCTCCACTGCATCACGCAAGTAATGTTTTGTGATGTGTGGTATGCGATGTTAACCCGGTCATGCTCCATTCCATTTTGCTACATTGCGTTGCGCTTTATGGCATTTTGCTACATGACATTGCGTTACACTACGCTGCGTTGCGTTACGCTCCAGTACGTCATACTTCAGTATGTTACGCCTCATTACGGCACATAATGTGATGTTAGGTATGCAATGGTGCTTGGTGTTTCATCATCTACAAAGTATGTCATGCTAAGTGACGTAACACAGCATGTCTTACGTTATGTTACGTTGCGTTACATAAGTGATGTTTAGCGAGGAAGTCATTTTTGTGTGTTATGTCGAGACATCCCAGCGACTGGGATCATATCCACCTTTTCAATTCCTGACATTGAGACACACACATTTGATCCCCGCCTCCAGTACAGACAGACAGTTAACGCAACGCCCCGAGACGTGATCTTTTCTCATTTTACTTTCGAGAGCAACTCCACTTAGCTCAGCTACCAGACAATCGACACAATTTCCCACAGCTCTCCTAATCACAATTTCCGTGCATCTTGGAAGTCCTTTCAAGCATCACCGCCAATAATGAGATGCATTGTGGGACTTTCCCCTACTGCCTCAAAGCATTTCCCCTGAGTGTCAAAAAAAAAAAAAAAAAAGCATCACGTTTAATTGTTTCAGTTTTAAATTAGTGTGTGCGTGTGTGTGTGTGTGTGTGTGTGTTGTGCGTGAGTGCGTGGGGGTGTGTCTGATGTAGGCGGATGAGGAAGTGAAATTGCCCTCAGGAAGTTGCAAGAAAAAAAAAGTGTTAAGTTGAAGTTGAGGAAATAGACAACTGACTTGTGGTGTGTTTTTACTCACTCATGCCACAAGCTGACATCCAAATGCTACGCTAACACTGACCCCAAATGCTAAGCTAATTGTTTTTGCTCATGCCTTTTTTTAGAGTGTTTTGTTGCTTTGTGGAGGTTTAAATCAGATTTAGGGTCTTTCCTTGTCAGAATCTAGAAGAAGACAAAATAATGCACCGCTAAAGAAAGCTGACCAAGCCAGAGGTTGAATTCAGAGAACCATTTTGCGTTTGTTCTTTAGTCACGTATTGTCCTAAAAGTACAAAACACACTTCGGCAAAAAAAAAAAAAAAAGCATTAAGTAGGAAACTGACAGTTTGAGATATTTTGCTGCAACCATGATAGAAGTCGAGGGACTCTGTTTACACAAGAATTTTGTACAATATTGTTTCAAAAAGTACAATATAGTGAACATTAATGAGTGGCAAAGCAACTATTTTGGAGGAACTTTCATGCAACCTTGCTAATTGTGAGCCTGTCCTAGAAATCTACTGTCTTAGAGAATTAAGTCGAATATTGCACAAAATTACAATTTGAGGCAATCTTTAATACTGCTTTGGCAGAGGTTTAAATGGGAGGGACACTTTCGAGAAAGTTTGCTGCTCCTTTAGCCAAGCGACAAAGTTATTGTCCAAACTCGAAAACATTTCGGGGGTCAAGTTTGTGAAAAGTAATGCAAAAATTGACAGAGACTTTTTGTCGTGCTCACTTAATAGTCCAGTTTCCGACTAAATTTGCAGACGGGATGAATGAACAACATCAGTGTTGGTTATTCCGTTTCCCGCCCACTGCTGGGAATGCAGATTTGAGGGATGTAGCCACCAGTCAGCGCGACCTCGACCACAGTGTCACCTTGTAAATCCACCGCAGGGGGCTGGTCCTCGGCGTCCCGCCAGTTGTCTCTGCCGCAGTCCGATCCCGGCGTGCGGAGCCAGGTGGAGGAGTCCATCTCCAAGCTGGATAGCAAGTTCCCCAGGTTCAGTCCAAAGCCGCTGAAACCCGAGTCATCCCCTCTGGGGGGCGTCTGGTCCTGGTCTGGGGGTTCTCCTTGTGGGGCCATGGTCAGCTGAGGTTTGTAACTGTGATCCAGCGTTGCCATGACAAACGGCTCCAGAAAACTGGTCTCGGGTTTGGCGGGATGCTGGACAGGGGGGACGGGGGGATATGAGTCCTCTCCGGAGGCAAAACTGATCGGGGAAAGCGGCGGGTCGCTGTCGGTGTACGAGAAGGACGGCTCGCTCAGGATGGTGTCCTGCTAAGGATGGAGATTATTTTTATTTATTGATTTATTTGAATGTATTCATCATGCATGCAATGAGCAGTCGGTGTTTTGTATGCAAGTTAACTCTAATTGAAGTAAATTATAAAAAACAAACAACCGTTTTTCATATTAAACCTTATCATAACATCATATTGTTTATTGTCATGCAGATGAGTTTATTCCTTATGTTTGTTAAAAAATAATAATACGGCAACGTAAAGAATCGAGTGATTCAACATAAGACAACGTCAGTGAACAATGTCTTGTTTTGGATGGCACAGGGGCAGCCAATGAAGTGTCCAACCTCCAGTAGTTTGATGGCTTGGCTTTTTTCTGGCTTGGGAAGCTTTTCCACCAACCAGTCAGGACCACCAGATGCACATCTTGCTTTGATCCTGTTCATTTCACACACGCACGCACACAATTTTGGTGCTGTTGTTATGCCTAACAATCAAGCTCAAAAGGGCACTTCTAGTGTAATGAGTCCAATTTTTTTTGGGGGGGGCGGTTTGCCTTTGCCTTACCTTTGCCTCACACAGCTCCAGCACACCAGCCGTACCAAGACAGCCACCACAGCCAATACGGGGTACACCAGCATGGCCAGTCCACCTAAACAAAAAAGAAACCAACCATTAAATACCTTTTTTTTCATTCAGGCATTCCACAAATTGCTCACTGTCCCCAACAACTCCACATTTTCATGAAAAAATTAATTATTTGAATTGAATAAGGGCATTTTCCAAATTGAAACTAACCTTCCATAGATTCCAACTTCAAAATGTTCGGCTGATTAATGTCAAACTGGAAAGAATTTCTCACATTTCCCAAATGCTCACTTTTCCAGTATTCAGCATCTTGAAATTGTCCAACTCTCGCATTCTACGGTGCATTAGTATTGTTGAAGCAACGTCATGGGGAATTGCATGATGAGGAACCTGCAGGCTCCGTGGGCCGAGAGTAGATGAGGTTCCCGCGCGGGCCCTCTCCGGCAGCGGTGGAGGCCGACATCTGGATGGCCACGGCGCCCAGGGGACACTTCAGCCGTGCCTGCTTCTGATGCGACGCAGCCACCGCCACTATCGACAGTGACAACGTCAGCAGTCTTACACAAGCTGACAAGTGCTGCTCACGTCCTAGGAGGGCTTGACTTCTTTTCACACTTGCATGACAGTTACAAACAGTAAAATGCCACCTGTGTCAATGGAGGGTTAGGTCCAAGGTAGGCACAGTAAGGTGCAGCATGAGGTTTTTAAATTCAATTATTTCACGACGGAAGGGAAAGTGTGGAGGAAGAAAGGAAAGAATAAAGGTTGGAAGCAAGAAAACAAGGATGGAGGATTTATAGCAGGACAGAAGGAAGGATGCAAAGAAATGATGTATGATAGCAAGGAAGGAAGGAAGCAAAGGAAGGGACAAAAAGGAATGGAAGGAAGGAAGAAAGGTATGTAAGAAAAATCATAGAAATTAGGGAAAGAATTAAGGGACAAAAAGAAAAATAGGAAAGAAGGGACAGAGAAAGAAGGGGGAGGAAGGAAGGGTGGGAGGGATGAAGAAAATAAACCTTTGAAAGCCTAACTTGACCTTCTTTCTTTCAAACCATCATTTGGAAGCAGAACTACAAACCCTGACATTTAATTAACAGGTCATGTTATTAAAAAAAAAAAAAAAAAAAGCGATCGCGAAACGGCAGTATACTAGTAGTAGTACTCAAACTGGCCTCTAGAGGTCAGTGCTGGATTCAATCAGAGTCTTCCAGTCGTTCCCTTTCTCGCGGCACTACAGCATTTTCACTCGTTTGTATTTGTTTCGCAGTGATGCTTTTGTTCACCTGGGATTTCTTGGCTGCGCGCGTGCGGGGTCCTCAGATAGAAGGTGTAGTTGTTGATGAAGCCCCTCTGCCGCTCCACCGCGGGGTCCTCCCACTGGACCAGGAGGTGTGTGGAGTTGTGGTGCAGCACCGACACCCTGGGACCAGCGTCCGGTTCTGAAACATCAAAGCGTGATGTGACGTTTATTACATTTTGTGATGTTAGTCTTATTCCTAAAAGGTTTCAATTCATTTATTTCTTCAAAAAGGGACACATAACACCTAAAATGCCATAATTTTTAAAAAAAAAAAGCTAATTTAACAAAACTCTATCTCTCCCTCTTTCGCTCTCATTCGCTCTCTCTCTAGTTCATCTTTTTTATGAGGTGTTTAACATTTTGAGGGCAAAAAAACTCATCCATTTTGTAAATGTCGAAAAGTGACACAGTTCAGTTTCCACTTTTTTTAATGTCCTCTTTTTCATAGAGTGTTATGTGTGGAATTTGGAGAGAAAGGAGAGACAAAAACATTTTGGATGTAACATAAAACGTAGGAGGAATTGAAGGCCTGTCAATACTAGTGTTCACAGTGATTCACTTAGTATCTCATTAGAAAAAAAATAATCATCAGTAAAAATAAACAAAAATGTATGCAGGAGTGTATTACTGAGTTGTCCTGAGTAGGCCAAGATGGAGGACGACGTGCTGACTCCTCGTGTGTACACGACGTACACCGAGATGTTGTACCTCACACCCAGAGACATGCCTCAAAACGGGAAATCACAAAGAAATTGTGTGTAATACACTCACTATCCACTGGGTGTCAGTATCGTATTAAAAAAAAGAGCCTCATTGTGTTCCTTGACTCTTTCTGATCTGTGTTTGTGTTTCTTTACCTGTGATTGTTGCATTGTTTTGATCCATGGACACTTGCATCCAGCCGAGCTCACGATGTCCCACAGGCACGCTAGTCCATTCCAGGACATAGTACAGCTCTTCGCTTCCCGGTACCCTTGGTCTAGTCAACTCCCAAGAGACGAGCATAGCGCTGCCGTTAGCCGTGGGATAACCTAGCCTGAGAGCAGGCCCAAGATCACCTGAACAGCCACATGCTACATTAGCCTTGTTGCTACCATTTCAACATAAATACATTCTCATTAAGGTTTGGTAAATGCTTTATTCACCACATTTATTTATATATGTAAATTTCCCCAGTGTGGGACTAATAAAGGTTATCTTATCTTAAATTATCCACTTTGTAGATAATTTTATAATAGAATAACAAATACTGCAATATGTCACTTCGGGTGTGTGTTGTAATGCATTGGGTGTGTACCTGAGAGCGAGAGGGGCACGATGGCCGGTGGCGACGTCCCATAAGTGGTGACCACGCTGACAGCAAGCGCCGCAAGATCAGACGGCACCTGAAGGGGAAACCGGCACAGGGACGTGGCGCAGATGACTTCTCGAACCGCAGGACCCCGGCCCAGGTCTATCTTGTAGTGCTCCACCTGGCCACTGAATGTCTCTGGAGGAGGAGCCTAGGGATTGTGATGCAACAATTTGGCTAATTTACGGTACACAATGTGGCCCTCATACAGAGTCGCTCCTCCCATGACTGGGAAGATAGCCTGGGTGAAGATCCAATGTTTTCAAGCAACAACACAGAAGCACAATTGCAAAAGGCAAAAGATAAGCAGAGCTGCAGTGTTCACAGAGATTCCCATGAGCAAACACCTGAGAACTTGTTTTAAATTGGAAAAAAATGGCATGACACACTATAAGTCTCCTTTAAGACGCAAAACATCTCAAACCATGTTACCTTCCACAAAACAGTGACAGTCTGCAGTGAGCTGCTCTTGTGATTGCTCAAGATCCGCCACACACGCAGCGGCTGAGTAGGTCCTAAAGATACACACAGGAAACTCAGTCATCAATGACAGCTTTATAATCCCAAATGTGCACTTTGCCATCATGGCCTGTTTGCTTCAAGCAGTTTAATAGCACGCCCATCTGAAGTTTATCAAACTCAAAACAACAACTGATGATTAAATTCATCATATTTAACCTTAATTTGCCTTATAAAAGTCTGCTAGCATAATGCTAACAGATAATAAGAACCGCCAAAGACCGGTTCATGAAACTAGCATTGCTATTGCTAAACTACTTGTAATATTTGCGAAGCAGGAGATGACAAAGGACGATGGAAGTGATATGTTGAGTTTGTAGGAATGATAGAGGTGGCTGACAACCCCAAAGTAATGAAAGAGTATCAAAACGGCAGAAAATGAGGCCCAATCGAAGGAGATTGATCATGAAGAGCAGGGGCCCCAAGATGGAGCCCTGGGGAATCTCCCTTGCTGATTAGGGAGGGCTTGGATGAGAAGGACTTTAGCTGAATAGACTGAGTGCAAGACTTTGAGGAAGGAATAGAAGCAATCTTGGGCGGTGTGAGAAATAAACTACACACACATGCACTTTTGTTATATTTACGATGGTTCCTGTATTTTTATTTTGTACTTTAGTGAAATAATCCATGTAAATACTTGATTTTGAAAATTGACCTTACCTTTTCCTGGACTTCTGCTCATCACTTCTGAACTCCATTTGCTGCATTTGCTGGTTCCCGTGGTACACATCCTGATCTGGAATTGGTAGTCTACCAGGGGCTCCAGGCCATCCACTCGTACCTCGTCCTGGCTGAGCCTCGTCGCCTCTCTCACTTTCTAAGCGATAAGAGGCAGGGGGTCAGTGCAGGAAACACACCCGCTCAGGAGTTTTTTTTGTTTGTTTTTTTTTTTTACCCAGGAGGAGGAGTTGGCTGGGCGGAGTCTGACCGAAGCGCTGAGCTGCAACAAGTCTTCGGGGGTATCCCATCGCAACACGGCCGCCAGCGTGGAGGCGTTCCCGAAGTAGACTTGTGTGATGTGAGGGCTTTGGGGTATGACTGCAGGAGAGGAGGGGAGACCCCTTATTTCATGATCACATTGGCCTTTTCACTATTCATTGTGACTGCTGTCGAATAAGACTTATTCCTATTAATCCCTTTTTTATGAACTGAATTTGAATTTGTCGCTAATTATCTGTACTTCAGTGCTAAGTGTGCATTGTCGTGGGAGTTTCTGCCTTGCTTTGTGCTGCGTGCATTTCTTGCTTGCTCACGTAATTGCGCGGACTGCATCATAAACGGGTCTGAGCGGGAGCGTCCAAAGCGGTTGTCGGCGCTGACCACCAGTCGGTACCGCTGGTTCACATCCAACTTGGCTTTCGGGAGCACCACATTGTCCGCCTCCGACGTCCAATTCCAAGTGCCGTTTTCACTGCGGGTGACACACACACACACACACACGCACACACAAAACGTTTGCTTTTACGAGTCGATCCAAGCAGCCGCTGAGTGATTGACATCTGACCTGCTGAGTGACACCTTATAGGAAGTGACCACGTGGGTGTCACGTCCAGCCCGCCATCGGCACTCCACCCATGGGGAAGGCGAGGTGGTCTCGCAAGTGATGTTCTCCGGCTTATCTGGGGGCCCTTTCATGACGGAAAAATGCTTGTTGTTAGCCATGATGCTAGTTTGTCATTTTTTGGCGACTGTCTAAGTTGTTGTTGCTTTTCTAGCTAGCTAGCTACATAATTTCAATCCGACGCTGCAGTACGTACGGCCGCCGTGCAAGTCTTTCCCCCCGACAACGTAGACGACGCTGTCGTCGTGCAGCCTGCAGAGCAGGCGGAATCGGGGCCACTGGACGTCGGACAGCCTGAACTCCACGACCGAGCTGCAGTCCAATTCAATCCGGTTGACCCTCTTCCATTGATTCTCGGGCTTCAACTCCAAAGACACTTTGGACCTGCAAACATCAGCAGCATTACACACCTTAGTTGTATTTGCACTTTCACTTTCTTTTTTTTTTTTCACTTTTTGGTTCTATTTTAGATCAATTCTATAAGTTTTATCTTGTATTACTTTGATTATTGTAACTTGTTAGGACTATTTTTCATTTTTACTGATTTCCTTTTTCTTGTATTACTTTTTGTTAAAAGCAAATTATTATGAATTTCATTATATTGCTTTTGATATTATTTTCTTCATCAATTTTAGTGTTTGCTTTTTAGAATTGTATGACATGATATTCATGACCTTGATTTAATCATTTCAATACTCACATTTATATTATTGTATATTAGCTTTAATCTCCGTTGTACTGACTCAATATTTGTATTTCTTTTCGACTTCTTTACTTTTTTTTCTTTTTGTAAAAATTTTTTTTCATGCAACACTTGGTATTTCTTCACTGCTTTGAGGATTGCAACATACAACGTACATTTTTCGTCACGAAGCATGTTGTGCTTTTCTGAAGAAGCTGCACTTTTATGGCGGCAGAATTGTTTTTTTTCATGACTTTTTATTTGTCTGTCGTATTTGTATTACTTATACAGGAAGCGTTTTTTTATGTAGCTGGAGACTATTAAAAAATTTTTTTTTAACTTTTTATGACTGATAACTTCATTACTACTACAACGTGTACTTTATCACTTGAATTACTTTTTGTAAAGACAGAATTTATCATTCGGCTCCATTTTTAATTTTTTTTTTTACTACTTCTCTTATGGTTACTTTGATACTAAATGACAAAAAGTTGTTTGCGTTATTTTTACATACACAAAGTTTTTTGCTTTTTGTATTGTGACTTGAACTTACAAATACATTTTTTAAAATTTGTACTTTTTATGATTCATCCAATGTCCACTTACCACTTTAGATTTTTTTTTTTTTTTTTTTAGCCTTGAACACGACTTCCTCTGTGGAGGAAGTGGCTTTGAAAGAAGGTCAACTTGGAAGTCAACTGGCATTCGTTACTGCTCATCGACAGCCAAATCAACAAAAACGGATTCTTTTTTTTTAAACTCCCGCTTCTCGCACTGGCGCTGATGAGCGTGAGCCTGTCCCTAATGTTTTGTCTCTGGGTTCTTACCCCGATCCGCACTTGTTGATGTGGCAGTACACCCGGAGGTCCGAGCCCAGCAAAAAGGGCGAGGCCAGGTCCACCCTGAGGTGACCCAGGCTGTCATCAAACACCTGGCAGCTGCCAAAGAGTGGCCCACTTCCTGCGGGGAAGTACAAAAAAAAAAAAAAAAGGCAGACGTGAGTGCAGGGAGGGGGGGGGAAAAAAGCGACAAAATACTCACTGCTGAGGAGAAGCGTGATGAAGCATCTCCAGAGGCTCATCGCAGCTCAGCGCTTAAACGTCGTCGCATCAGCGAAACAACTTCCTGCCGTCGAGCGATGGCTTTTTGACGTTTGGTGAAGCGTCCATCTGATAACAGAGGCAAACGGCGCCAGATCTGGCTGTTAAAATGCCACGCGGTGCTTTTGCTTGTGTTGCACGTGGGGGAGCGGAAAAAAAAAAAAAGAAGAAAGAAAAAAAAAATGAGGCCAGTGACCCGGTTTAGTGATGTAAGCGGGGAGGGGCGAGTCTTCACGTCCGCAGGTGCCCTACTTGACTCACCGCAAGATGACATTCGCACGCAAGTGTTCCCCGTTTGAACACGCAATGAGCATGAGCAGCGGACCCCCGCACACTCGCGATTTGCCAACCGCGCATTCGACAATTTGTGGTTTCATTTTTCTGTATTCTCGTTTCCTCGTGTGTCTTGCTTGTGAAGTTTTCTTTTCACCTGTTCTCATCAGCCAGTCACTGGTGGAAACCAATCAGCTTCCTCCAATCACTCGTGTCGTGTGCTGGTGTTCGTGGTTATCTCGTCGGTTAGCTTGTTTTTTTTTTTTCCAGGGCTTGTTGTTTCTTTGTTTGTTGTTTCTGTCAGCTGTCACGTCAAGTTAAATCTGATTGTTTGAAAAAAACTCTAGTTAAGCCTTTCATTCACCAATATTGATAACCTATAACCTGTTAACATGATAGGCTGTCCACTGTCGCAACCGTTGTACCCCAAAGGGTTCATTTTGTTTTTTCCTCATCCAAATTGCCTTGTTGTCCTTTTTTACATTTCTAAAATGATTTTTTATTTGATTTTTTTTGCTTCCCTCCTTCCCTTTTTGTATTATTTCAATTACTTTTGATGATTTCATGACTGATTATTCTTTCACGCGCACTACACTTCTATTATTTGCATGACTTTATTTGTACTACTTTTAAAATGGTTATAACTGACACGGCTTGCATTTTTTTTTCAATTTTTTTCCCTCCCTTTTATGGCTCGTATTAGTTGCACAGTTTTAATGATTGTTAGCAGCGCCAAAGGTAAACTGACCACTGACACTGATCCCAGTTAATCATTGCTGGAGTGCTTTCATGGGGCATAACACACTCAAGTGAATGTATTAAAAACAAAAAAAGATATCGACAATCACTTGTCCGGTGTGCACACTCCCTCTACGGCGTCACCTCGCAGCAGCCAGCTGTAAAATCGTTTCACCTTTAATCTTACTTTTCACCGCACACCAGGACGTGTTGCATAACTCCCCCTCCCCCTCCTTTTCTCCTTTCCCTCGAAAAACAACCCACTCTGATCCGCGGCTTGACGGATGAGAAGAATCGGTTGACAAATTATGATTTTTCAAGCTCTTTACGAGTGTCTGGACGCGAGTGGCTTGCTGCTGCTTGCGTTGGCGGCACTGCTGCTGACAGATGCGCTGCGAAACTGGCGGCCCGGCACTTTCCCACCGGGACCTTTGGCCCTGCCTTTTCTCGGGAATGTCTTCACTGCAATGGACTACCAAGCCTTGGAGAGCGTAAGCTTTTTTTTTGCAGCGAACGCCTCATTGTTACACCGTCTCATTCATCTGATGAGTTGTTTTTTTATCCCAGCTCGCCAAGAAGTATGGCCCCGTGTTCAGCTTGAGGCAAGGCAGTGAGAGGGTGGTGTTTGTCTCGGGGTACCATATGGTCAAAAAGACGCTGGTCAACCAGCCGGACGTCTTTGTGGAGCGGCCCGCTCTCCCGCTTTTCGATGAAATGTTCAAGGGTATCGGTGAGTGAGACCATTGTGAAAATGAGATTGGAGTCAGATTTTCAGGCAGGCGCACGTCCCGTTTGGGTATTTGACTGCTCATTTCTGCACCAAGTTTGGCTTTCGGGCAGTGTAAGGAAGGGTGTGTCCTTTAACATGCCCCCGACGCATCTGTCGATTTACTGGCACAGATTACTGGTAGGCACATGTCCATTTGCTTTGTTCAGTGCAGAAGTGAGCGTTGTGGCAGGACAACTCGTGACTGCTTGACAACACATCCAACACTTCCTGACTGAGAGGAACATGGCTGTGCTTGGGAACAGTGTGCGATAACCCGTTGACATTGTTGCAGGTGTGGTGATGAGCAACGGTTACCCGTGGAAGAAGCACAGGAAGTTTACCCTCTCCCACCTACGCCACTTTGGAGAAGGCCAGCAATCGCTGGAAAACTACATCAAAGTGGAATGTGACTTCCTGTGCGAGGCCTTCAAAGAGGAGCAAGGCAAGTCCTGCATTAAACGCCCTTAATGCCGTGCGGTCGAGAAACGTCCATGTTAGAGATGTATGTATTTGATATATTTTCCCCAATGCTATCATTTCTTTCCATCCATCCATTTTCCACCGCTTATCCGGGGTCGGGTCGCGGGGGCAGCAGCTTCAGGAGGGAAGCCCAGACTTCCCTCTCCCCAGCCACTTCTTCTAGCTCTTCCTGGCGGATCCCGAGGCGTTCCCAGGCCAGCTGGGTAACATAGTCTCTCCAGCGTGTCCTGGG
>CAAKHF010006877.1:33674-47017 GCA_901007745.1 Hippocampus kuda
GGAATGTGACTTCCTGTGCGAGGCCTTCAAAGAGGAGCAAGGCAAGTCCTGCATTAAACGCCCTTAATGCCGTGCGGTCGAGAAACGTCCATGTTAGAGATGTACATATTTGATATATTTTCCCCAATGCTATCATTTCTTTGCCAGAAAAAAAAGTTACAAGTTCCAGAAGTCCTGCCAAATAGCTTAAAATGATCCCATGATGCTTTACATCTCCAGGGAAGCCATTCAACCCTCACTTCACTCTAACCAACGCGGTTGGCAACGTCATCTCCACGGTGCTGTTTGGACACCGCTTTGAGTACAGCGATGCAAACTACCGCAAATTTCTCGAGCTGGACAACGAGGCCATTCTGCGAGCCGGTTCTCCATTTGCACAGGTCCAGGGCCTGTAGTGTCGTTGCAAACCCAGTCCCTGTCGCATCAAGCAACCTGTTTGTTAGTTTTTTGCTCCGTCTACAGCTCTACAACGCCTTCCCCTCTCTATTCAAGTACCTGCCAGGCCCGCACCAGACAGTCCTCGCCAACTACAGGGAGATCGAACGCTTCCTGAAGGTGGAAGTGCAAAAGCACCAGGAGCAGTGGAACCCGGAGCAACCCCGCGACTTCATTGACGAGTACATTGCGGAGATAGAAAAGGTGGGCTGCTCCATCAAAGACTTTGCGGAATTGCGCATCCGTTGCCAATCGCTGCTTGTCGTGAAGTTAAAATGAGAGCATTTTCTGAAGCTGAAGGAAGACCCCGAAGCCGGATTCAACATTGAAAGCTTGCTGGTTTCCAGCCTGGACCTCCTGGAGGCGGGCACAGAGACCTCAGCCACCACCTTGCGCTGGGCTCTGGTGTACATGATGCACTATCCGGTTATACAAAGTGAGACGGGCCGTCACGGTTCGGATCTCGACCCATAAGAATCCGCTACTGTGCTTTCTTTGTCTTTTGAATTGTTTTTGGTTTGGTGCTAACTAGGGAAAGTCCAGGCGGAAATCGACAACGTGATCGGACAATCTCGCCTGCCCGCGCTGTCGGACCGACTTAACATGCCCTACACCGAAGCCGTCATTTATGAGATTCAGAGGATGGGCAACATCGTTCCTTTGGGGTTCCCCAAGATGGCCAGTAAGGAGACAACACTGGAAGGATATCTCATCCCAAAGGTAAAAAAAATAAAAATAAAAAAAAGGCTGTGAGGCTGAGGACAAAATGAACAGAAATGTCAAAACAGTGAGTTTTGTTTACAATGCACATTTCTGGCAACTTAAAATCCCGTTTAGGAAACTCAGGTCACATTTGGCAGCAATCGAAGTTCATCACTGAATTCAAGCCAACGAGCCCAATTCAAACCAAAATGGCTGACTTCCTGTTCAATTCCAAAAATGGGCATTTGAGATTTTTGTTTTATGCAATCTGTTATGAGACAATTTCATCTCAAATGGTCAAACTGGTTTTGGAGGCAACATTTTTTTCCCCACACGTTCGAGAGTACGACTGCGTGAGAAAGAATTGATTCAAAGAAAAATGACGGACGTCCGGTTCAATTTGGGCAACGCGTCCTTGAGACTTTTTCATGCGCAGCGTTATGAAACACGTCCAAACAATTTCGTGGTGATCGGTGAAACTGTTGTTTTAAAAGAACTTTCAGGGGGCGGTAAAAGAAACATTTTCATGATAGGCCGATATACTGTATATGTTGTGGGATCATGAACCTGTGACATCATCTGCCCCGCCCCCTTCCCAGGGCACAGCCATCGTGACCAACCTGGCGTCGGTGCTCTTCGACAAGAACGAGTGGGAGACGCCCGACACGTTCAACCCTCAACACTTCCTGGATTCGGAGGGCCACTTCCGCAAAAGAGACGCCTTTCTGCCGTTTTCTGCAGGTTTGCGGCCACAAACGTCAAATTTCCGTCACTCCGGTGCAAAAGGGGTGTGCACACTTTTGGGCTGGAGGGGAAAGACGGCACCGGTTAGCTGTCGCTGAAGTTAACAAAAAAAAAAAATTAAGAACTAAAAATAAAATAACAATAATAATACAAAGTATAGAAAATGTGAAATTAGTTCATTATATTTATTTAATCTAGTTCAAGATTAATAAAACAATAATTAATTCTCATGTTTTAACATTATTAATAATAGACCATTTATTTCATTTAAAAAAATGTTTATTTGACTGGGATTTTATTTGCGTAAAGGAATGTATAAATGTAGGCAAATAAATACAAAATTAATATACAGTATATACAAAATAGTTTTTGGTCAAATAATTATTTTTAACATGAGTTAATTTTCATATTTGTATTTTATTAGGTGTAATCAATTCAAATTATTTCATAATACATTAAATATATTGTGCAAAAAATATTTGTACTATTTTTTTTATTATTCATGTCCAACAAATAAATTAACAAATAGATAAGAAAATGTATTATTGTATATTTTTTAAATTATCATGCTTTAAAATGAACTATAATTTATTCATTATTTCATGACAAATAAATTAAATATTTTACATACTTTTACTGTAAATTTTTAAAAAATATTTATTTTCACAATCAATTAACTAACCGTTTAATCCAATATATCATTTAAGTATCGTTGCATGAAAGTATTGGATGTAAAATTGTCACTTATTTTCTTCCATTTCCAATGAATAAATGAACCAATTATTTTATGACATAAATTATTTTTAAAACCAATTAATAAAAAAAAACAGCGGGCCATACTTTGTCCAGGCTGCCGGTTTCAAAGCCGCAAAGGGAGTAAACCGTGTTTCCTCCCAGGCAAGCGAGCGTGTTTGGGCGAGCAGCTGGCGCGGATGGAACTCTTCCTCTTCTTCGCGGCCCTCCTGCAACGCTTCACCTTCGTCGCCGTCCCCGGAGAGGCGCCCAGCCTGGAAGGCGTTCAGGGCTTCACCAATTCTCCCGCCGAGTTCCGGACCTTGGCCGTAACGCGCTGATGAGGGCCCGCCTGCCTGCACACCCCGAGAGGATCCTGGATTAGGATTAGGATGAGAGTTTCACTTCTTATGACGCATTACCGCAATACATTGCTAATAAAAGAGCACGTGACTGCAAGTGGTGACTTGGCGCTTTAATTTACTTTTCAACTTTTCAAAAGCCATTTTCAACAATAGTGTAGATGTGAAAAGTCTACACACCCCTGCTCGAATGTGCCGTACAAAATGGGGCAGGGCTTATTTTACTTTGCTTTTGTGACAGTTCTATTACTTTGATATACTGTATATTCCTGTTTTATTTCTTGGCGTTTCTTTGTTACTTTCAATTTTGCGAAGTTGTTAATTTTGTATTTAGAGTTTTTTTCCGCCTTTTTTAAACGCCCCACCTCCCTTTGAAAAAATTTATTTGTCCTCAATGTTTGCTTTGGCTGCCTTCCAGGTACTATTTGAATGTGTCTGGAGCTCATCAAACGTTTGTGTGTGTGTGTGTTTTTTTTTTCAATTAACTCCGCTTTCTGAGAAACATGAAATTGAATCTATATTTTTTTTCACTGAAGAAAATCATTATTTAAAAGAACATTTTTTTCTGTATGATGTTTAAAAAAAAAAAAGTGGGTCGGCTCAAAATTTCAGGGCAACAAACGTCAATAAAATTTTATGTTGGACAAATCAACTCGATATTTTTAGTTTTCTAGCCTTGTATTGGCTATTTTAATAATCAACTTGCTTGCAAATTATTCTCATATTTTCAAATTGATCCAACTTAATTGACTTGTTTTAGTTTCAAAAATCCAAGTTGTGTGTAGTGATGGAATGTAATTGAGTATAATATTCGGAAATGTATCAGATACCTCAAGTGTTACTTTTTAAAATCTTCCCACAATTTCCATTTTGTTCGGATGTGTTTGTTTTGGTGGCGCTCAAATAGCCCCACAGTGTGAATTCAATTACGGGAGGTGTGTCCAAATCGCTCGGCGTCAAATGGGTACCACCTTAGACAAGCAGCACAAGTACCACGTACCGAACGGGACAGCGTGTGGATTTATAGCCCGTTGCTTGGTCTAAATATGTGGGGGGTGCTGCTTTTAGGTCTGGCCCTTTTCCTCCTGGTGGTGTGCGTCTTTGGCAAAAGACAGCCGGCGCACTTCCCGCCCGGGCCGCTCGCACTGCCTCTCGTTGGGAATGTCTTCAACATCCCCGTCAAGCAGCCTCACCTATACCTCACGCAGGTAGGAATTGACATCGTGGGGGGGCGGGGGGCTCGACAATGCATTGATTTTGTAAGATGGGGATCACCGCCTGGAAAGTCAAGGAAAAAAATAGCTCCAGTTTTCAGTTTGAACAGGAGGTCCGAAATTTTGGTTTTTGAGAAGCAATTTTGAATCAAATTCAAGGGTTTGAAATTGATCAAAAATGAGCCCCTGTTTCACTAATCAATCTGAAATTGCGTGGACATGTCTATCATAATGGAACAGCATAACAAAAGATTTTGTAGTCTCATATAGTGAACCAAAAAAACCAAACCTGCTTGTTTATTGGAATAATACTACCTAAAACGGAATCAACGAATCCAAATCGAATTTCTTACCACTTGTTTCAATGCGAGCTCATATTATGAGCTCATGTAGCTTTGTCGCGCCAGACTGGAATCTTCTCCCACGGCTTTGTTTGCTTCGGGGAGGGGAACCGGTCAATGCTTCCATTAACAATAAATGACCAAATTGCGAGCTTCCCGCGTGCTGCTCAGCACACAGAGAATATTGTGCCGGAATCATGATGCACCTCAGCTGACCACAGGGCGCCATTGTGTCCGCGCCCCCCCCCCACACCCCCCTGCCGCCGCACCCGTCCAGTTGGCCGAAACCTACGGGAACGTGTTCTGCATCCGCGTGGGGCAAGAGAGGACGGTGTTCGTATGCGGATGGAAGACGGTGAAAGAAGTGCTGGTGACGCAGGCTGACAAGTTTGTGGACAGGCCATACCAAGCCTTGTTTTCCAGACTGTACAATCAACACAAAGGTAGCGTAAGCACACGCAAAGGGTGGTACACACACTTGGTATCATAAAGACGGTCATCAGAACAGCGTTACTCCGTGTGTGCACCTTTAGGGGGGATTTTGTGCTGCAACGGCAAGACATGGAGGACGCAGCGTCACTTTGCCATGGGAATGCTGCGCACCTTCGGCCTGGCCAACGGCACCCTGGAGAGGAGCATCTGCCAGGAGAGCCAACACCTGCAACGGGCTATGGAAGAACACAAAGGTGACGTTTAACTTAAGCCATCAAATATTACAAATTAGAGCCGAGTTTAATCGTGGCACGTTGACATGAGGGTTAAGGTTTCAAATGAATTCTTGTTTGTTGTATTGCCGCCGCCTTTCCCACAGGCGAATTGTTTGATCCGGCGGACTTGTTGAACAGAGCGGTGGCGAACATCATCTGCCAGGTCATTTTTGGGAGGAGGTTCGACTACAGTGATCCAAAGATCCAGCAATTGCACGAGAACCTGACAGAGCTGGTCTATCTGGAGGGTTCCGTGTGGGGCCAGGTGAGGGAACCAGGATGCTAACTCGGATGCTAATTGTTGTCACGCCGACAGAAGAGCACTCTGTGGTCTCTCGGTACAGTGTGGGCTCTCGTGAGCGTCATGGGTGTGAAAGTCACACGCGTCGGACAGGAATCTGGGATGCTAACTCAGTATGCTAACTCTGACGCTAGTTCGAAGACTGATCAATACAAAAGAAAATAAATTTTCCTTGACACTTGCTTGCTGCGGCTCCACAATAACTTTGTTTGGGCCCTGGTGAGTCAGGAATTTGGTCGCACCGATTTGGATGCCTACTGAGATTCCAATCGTGAAAACAGGAAAGCACTTTGGTCCGACTGTGTTCCTTCTGGGTTACAATGCCTCCCCGCGGACCCTCGTAGGCGATGTGGGTAGAACTCACACGCATCCGATAGGAGGCAACAGAATAGCTCTCCCCTTGGGGACAGCAAATCGGATGCTAACTTGGATGTTAACTCAGATGCTAACTTAGCTGCTAATCATGGGAAGAGAAAAGCACATTTGTCCAAGTCGATGTTGCCTTGGTTTCGCTCCAAGATTCCTTCCCGTGGGGCCTGTTGAGTAACGTGAGTCTGGAAATCGCCCGCATTGGACGTGAATCTCAAATGCTAACTCAGATGCTAATTCACACGCTAACCACAAGATGAGAAAAGCACTTTTGGCCGACTCTATGTTCCTTGGGCGCAGCTCTACAATGCCTTCCCAGCGCTGATGAAGCGATTGCCCGGGCCCCACAACGGAATCTTCACCAACTTCCAAGCCCTGCAGGAGTTCATCAGCACCCAGATAAAGAGCCACAAATTGGCTTTGGATCCCAGCGATCCACGAGATTACATCGACGCCTTCCTGGTGGAGAGCAATGTAAGACGACAGCAGCTCCAAGAGGGAGACGCTCCTGACTTTGTGTTTTCTGGCTTCTCCCAACAGAACGAAGCGAACGGAGAACTGGGTTTCACAGAAGAAAATCTGGTTCTGTGCTGTATGGATCTGTTCCTTGCTGGGACGGAGACTTCCTCCAAGACGCTGCAGTGGGGCCTCATTTTCCTCATCCAGAACCCTCAAATTATGGGTGGGTTATTGCTCAAGGACGTGTGCCCGGAATGGAACGCCAAGTGGCCAATTCTGGCTTAAATCGGCAATTTTTCAGCGAGTGCAACAATTCTTCCCTTCATCACCATGTCAATATTTTTCCATCCTTTTCCCAAGATAAAGTCCAGACGGAGATCGAGCGAGTGATTGGGACGAGCCGCTTACCCAAAATGAGCGACAGAGCCCACATGCCCTATACGAACGCAGTCATCCATGAGATCCAGAGGATGGCCAACGTCGTTCCCCTCAATGGAACCAGAGTGGCCTCGAAAGACATACAACTGGGAGGCTGCGTCATCCCCAAGGTGCAGCAGTCTAAAATGCGGTAGATATTGAATATTGACAGCAGTTTCGCCAATCAACACAAAATTGGATGAGCATTTCATATCGTAACAGGATTCTCTACAGCAGAGGTGCCCAAATTTTTTGGACCTAAAGATCTACTTGTCGATCAAACAATCGATCCGTTGCCGCGCACGCGCAAACGCACACGCTGACACACTCATGCCACGATGAGCAATCAGCCATAAGGCCCCTAGGATGTAAAGTTTATGAGTTTGTTCAAACGAAATCACTGCCTACCTTAGTGGGAGACCTGACGCGAAGCATGCGACGCACTCTTGCAGCCTGTAAACTAACGTAGCTCGCACGTAGCGTTTTAAAATGTTTCTCTCGGCGCTCCGGATTGCCATTCTTTGCGAGTGCCATCGGTGAATTGTACACGAAATGAACTTTGACGAATAAAAAAAAAAATTAACAATAATAATAACAACAAGAGCTATATCACAACGGCTCTGACCGCAAATGCTGAGCGCTAACAACTTCCGGTGACGCAAGTCACGCGCCACCGTAAGTAATAGGTGACCTGCTTTTATTATTACTTTTTGTGTGAAAGTGATACTGATAGGATTATTAGGGTGCAGTGTGCAATAACACAAAAAATATATTATTAACATGAGCAGGGAAACTTTTTTTTTTTACGCTCCACCCCTCGCGATCGACTTGGGACAAGGCCGCCAGCGACCGGTCGAGGGCGATCAACGTAATGGGCACCCCTGCCCTACAGAAAATGCCTCAGCCATTTTGGTTGGAACCGCTCATTGCTCCCTCAGTCGTGTCATTGAGAAAGGCTCAAATAAAATCGCCTGACACAAGTTTTAGTTTGGTGGAAATGTCAAAAAAAAAAAAAATTCAAGAATCCATACAAGAAATTGAACAGGAAGTCAGCCATTTTGGTTGTAATCTCACTCACTGGTAACCTCCAGAAAGTTACCAAATAAATAAATAAATAAATAAACCTGACACAGTTTCACCGATCAAAATGAAATTGGATGTCTAAAATAAATAAAAAGTAAAAACATAATAAAAATCTCAAGAACACAGACATGAAACAGAATAGAAAGTCAGCCATTTTGGTTACAATCCGCCATTTTTCACTTCGTCGTACCAGCCTGGGTAGTTCAGGAACAGGTAATTTGGTGGGCACGTCAATCATCTGACTCAAATGCGCTTCCACATCACCTGTTTGCGTTTTGCAGGGCAGCACCGTGTTGGCCATCTTGACGTCGGTGCTCTTTGACAAGAACGAATGGGAAACTCCGCACGTGTTCAACCCCGGACATTTCCTGGACTCCAATGGCAATTTTGTCAAAAGGAATGCATTCTTACCTTTCTCTGCCGGTAATAAAAGACGCCGCGCTGGATTGCCTAGAAATCAAGGAGGAAAATGGTCATGGCTGTGTTTTTGTGCGTGTCAGGAAAACGTGCATGTGTGGGTGAGGCCCTGGCCAGGATGGAGCTGTTCTTGTTCTTGGTGGCCATGCTGCAGAACTTCACCTTCTCGGCTGCGGAAGGAGTGGAGCTGAGCTCGGAAGGAATCGTCGGTGTGACGCGCACGCCGTACCCCTTCAAGATCCGGGCCACGCCCCGCTGAGGGTTCAACATGCACATTCATGGTGTTTAAAAGTTTTTTTTTTTTTTTTTAATTCAGCTTGGCTCTTTGCAAAGGCGGACGCTTTTTTACTCTGCTCCTGCAACTCCTGCCTTTTCTTTCAAAATGTTTGAAAAAAAATATTGACTTTCCTTTTTAACATCAAACTACTTTTCTTAAAAAATAAAAATAAAAAACATTTTTTTCCTGTAAAAAAATCAAAATCAAAAATCAGTTATTTCTTTGAAAAAAAAAAGAATTCCTTTTCTTTTTCAAAATACCTTTCATCAAGGAAAATATGTGATTTTCTTCTGTAATAAAAGGCATTTTTCTTGTTTTGTTTTTCCCCCAAACATCCACTTTGTCTGCCTTCCTACGGCTGATGTTGCAGAAAGTCTTGAACCAGGTCACCCCGAAGCACGACGCGGTAGGCCAGCTTTACGCAACATCTTTGAAAAGCGTCAACAACAGTGACAGGCGCCACTGACGTCTCATGTGTGCTCCAATGACATTCTTTTGGTCCACCACAGCGAAGCAACAAGTAGACACAAGCAGTTCTAATGACTGTGATGTGTGTGTGTGTGTGTTTACTTTTGCCCGGAGATGCAGATTATTAAATGTATTCATGTTTGCAGAAACCTCAAGACATGTTTTGCGAGCTGATGTCAGTTGTAAAACATTTTCCTGATGTCCTCAAGAGCCAGCACGCTGGCCCAGTGAGGATCAACTTGTCATTCATGTGATTGGTCAAACAGTCTCATTGTTATTATAAAGTTAGCTGTCCATTTTTCTCTGAATAAAAAAAAAAAAAATAGAGAGAGAGAGAGACTTGTAAGTAAACATAAGTTGTGGTAATTTGGATGGGAAAAAAAATTGACATTTTATTAAATTATACATTTGTAAAATGTTATTTTTTTCCTGGAGCAAAGCGTTTGTCCTGATGAGAAAAAAATAATTAAAATTGCAACTTTCTTTTTAAAATATTCAACTGAGTGGGGAAAAATATTTTTACCAAATTATTTTCTGAAATGTTTTTTTTTCCTGCAACTTTTTTCTTCAAATCTTGAAATGTTCATCCTACAAAATGTATTTTTTTCTTTCACTTTTTTGTGAGAAAGATTTTTGAAATTGATGTTTTGTTTTTGTTTTTTTAATTAATGTTGGTGGAAAAGTAAAACACGCTCATAAATTGTTAACCCTTTCATCACTTCTCGGTGTTTGTGAAATTAGACATTTATTTTCATCAAAGACGCTCCACATACACACAATAAATTACACTTGCAGACCTGCAGATGCATCCCATTTGCAATTGGTAAGCAGATTTTGAGGGCTGCATTCTGAGGAGATTTCACGAACATTTAGCAACTCCGGGGCAGGGAGGCTTCACAATATGAAACAAAATCAAACATTTTGAGGAAGGCGACATGGATAGAATGTCTCCGGTTTGCAATGATCAGAACGATGTCACAAATGACGCGTTCATAATATTACAAAAGAAAGAAACTGTGTTCAATCCATTGTGTCCTAAATTCTAGCACGGCCCGCTGAGGACAAAAAAAAAAAAACTAAATTGGCCACTTCATTAGGTACACCTGAAAAATCTCATCCAGTGATGGTCAAAGTGTGCTACTGGAACCACCAGTGGTAGCTCAAGTGATACAAGAAAGAATCACCGCCGTAATGCAGTTCAGTTGGATTGAACATTTCAGTACATTTGCCTTTAATCTTTCATTAACTTTTATCTCTGAAGCTCCTCAATTGACTTCCGCCTGATTTCTTGGCACTGGGATGCTACAAGATGACACCAAAGCAATGTTTTTTGTTTTTTTTTTAATATTACAGCAAATATAAAATGTAATGCGGAGAGTCGCCTCTGTTAAATTATAAAACAGCCTCCCTGAAAGAAAAGCAGTGCTTTGCCGCCCTCTTGTGGCCTCTGTAGGCCATTATGAGCCTTTCTGAACATGCAAATATCTCGCACTTGAAACTTAACCATGCTGAACAAATGGACTGGATTGAAAAAAAGTTGAAGCCGCCGTCACATTCGGAACATTTAATTTTGTGATTCTCTTGCATGCCACTAGAGGGAGCCGGTGTACTGCACTTTGGGAATCGGCGCATGACACTGCATTGACGTGCCACACACCATTTGTGAGGTGAAAAAAATGCCGATTAGGGTGAAAAGCAGTCACTCGTATAGTAGTTCATAAAAAGCCTGGTGCTCACTGTCGAGGAACGAGTGCAGCGCCGACAACATGGAACCTTCCGGACCCTCGTAGGTGGTGTACTGGAGCTCCTCGGGGGTGGGCGTGGGCGGGGCCAGGCGGGCGGGCTGCAGAGAGGTAAGGGGGGCGCCGGACGTGTGGTTGGGGCTCACGTGCTTCTTGTGGCGTGCTCGGCAGTTCTGGAACCACACCTGGACAATCGAGTCTGCCTTCACATACATCGTCATGCTAGATGATAATATTCCGATACTTTCCGAATCATGGTTGTCGGGTGATCATTTTTTTTGTATGTTGACGAAGGGCTGAACCTGTATGACTCGTCGACTGAGGCCCGTCTGCTCGGCCAGTTTCTGCAGCGTTTGAGCATCCGGGTTGTTGTCCTGGGCAAACTGCGCCTGCATCACCTACATTTGCAAAAAAAAAAAAATATATATATATATATATATAAAATATACCATTTTTATTTAATGAGGGAAACTAAAGGATTTTTAAAAAATAATTTTTACCTGCAGCTGGTCGGCAGTGAAGCTGGTCCTTGCTCTCTTGGAAGGTTTGGGCTGGTTAATTTCTTGTTCGGTGGGCACGGCGCCCTCCATGTTCACGCTGCTGCCTGCCATGATCATAACAAGTTTATCATACAACCTAAATTATTTGAGGGCCATGACTACTGAATCTTTCTAAAAACGATCCCATCGATGATTCGATCGAATCGAAGAGTTGCCCCCTTGCCTCACTGTCGTTTTTTTTTCTCATACACATGAATAATCTGAGGCCAACAATATTAGCCTATGAGAAACGTTAGCAATGCTGATTAGCATTTACGCGATAAGGCTGAAGTCAACAAAGGCTAACGAAAGCCATCTCTGATTATAATTGACCCTTGACCTGTGTTATTGATTGACAAGTCACCTTTGTCGGCGGCCCTCTTGAGCTTGTCCAGCATGCAGTCGTAGTGGACCCTGCAGAGCACCTTGTCCTCCACCAGCGCGAACTCCTCTCCGGTGGACAGCTGCCTCTTGCACGAGAAGCAGGCGAAGCAGGCCAGGTGGTACACGTTGCCCTTGGCACGCCGCACCCAGTCCGTGGCGTGGATGTGGCGGCCGCAGCACGCGCACCACGTGCCGAACCTTCTGCGACGCACGCGCAAAAATCGACGGTTCAGATCAAGCGGTTGTACAAGTGTACACACCCTGAAAGTGGCCGCAAAATGAGCCATCAGTGCATTTCCGATGCCATTGGAAGTGCCTCCGATGAACCACAAATGATGTTCGAGTCGGCTTTTCACAGCGACATCTCATATATGAACGTGGGCATTTCTTCAGATGTTTATTTTTAATTCTGCCGATTCAAAAAAAAAATGATTGTGTTGTGCGGGTGACTTTAATGGTGATTATTATTATTATTTTTTTTAATTTAAATTGGTCCAATTTTTTTGGGGGTGGTCACAAAAGCTGGTATTCTTTAGGAGACTTCCATTTGTGTTCTTTTTTTAAATCACAAAATATCACTTTTTTAAAAAATTGTTAAGACATTAAAAATTGTTGAGAATTATTATCTTCATTTTGTGTACAATGCACGCACCACATATTTGCGGGTCGGCATTTGTGGATTCCGCCATTTCTATGAATAGATCATATAAAAAATGTGAAAACTGAATCCGATTTTCACTGAGTAGATTCAATCCAGGAGTCACCAACCTTTCGAAAATGAGAGCTACTTCTTGGCCGAAAATTCATGCGAAGGGCTACCGGTTTGATACACACTTGCGAAATACCAAATTTGCTCAAAGGACCTTGCCAGCGTTTTGAATAAATAATAATATTCGTCGATGTGAAGACGGCGTGCGCAACCCCACACTGTCATTGAATAATCATCACTTGGACATACAGGAGGGCTGTTCAGCTGACTTGTTGTGCATCCTTTTGTTGTACTCAAGTTATGCTAATAAGCTAATAGTAATCAGAAAAAAAAAATCACTCCCCCCCCCACAAAAAATCGGAACAAAGGTCTACCTGAAATAATCCATCTTGCAGAAGACCTTCTTGTCCTTAATGTAACAACTGGTGTGGCCTCCCAGCGCGGCCTGGCACACGCTGCAGCAAAGGCAACGCACATGCCAGGACAGGTCGCTCACCTGTGTGCACACGCACACGCACACACACACCCACGAACACACACATGCATGCACACAAGGAAGTCGACTGTTTATTTCTTCTCTGGGGCCTGTGAGGCACGAATACCTGAAGGTGTGCAAACCGCAATTACCTCAAAAGCTGCAATGAAAATGCAAATTAAAAAAAAAAAAAATACCTTGGATGTATTTCAAGACAGCATTTTCCTCATTGTACACACACACGCACACATACAATAATGTTAACAAAAAAAATGTCATCAATGTTTCGCCACTATTTCTATTAAGTCGATAAAAATAAAAAATATCTAGCCACTATTTCTTCACTGCAGCTGGCACACACACACACACACACACACACACACGCACACACACACACACACACACAAACACACACACTCACGCACTTACTCACGCACGCATCCTCCCAAAGCTAGAATAATAACGG
>CAAKHF010006879.1:0-13032 GCA_901007745.1 Hippocampus kuda
GGACGCATGTACCGTTTCACCTGTTGTGTTGTTTACGTGTGTGTCGGTCACATGCAGAAAAAGCGATCAGGATGACTCATCTCACAGCCTCATCCTGTGTGTGTGTGTGTGTGTGTGTGTGTATAGTTCATCTATAACTGTCATGTTCACGGAACAGTGGCGGCTCTGTCCCACTCGCTAATGAGAGTCCTTAATTGCTAGCTCTGCCGAGAGATTCCTCCGCTCATTAAAAGGAGCTTCCGCTTGAAACAAGTGTTTGCGTTTTTTCTAACAATATTCCAGGGATACTATCGGTAATAATGACCAGTAAGTGGTACCCTGGTGTTCATTAAGTTTTGCGTTTGGCTAGTACTAGCTTCCACCATCAGGAGGGGGCGAGTTTAGGAGAAACGAGGAAGACGAAAATAGCGAAGGCGCGGAAGTGCAAAGGGATGTCAGGGAGGCAGGAAGTGAGATGGTAGCTGTTATATGGAAGGAGAGAGTGACAGATATTGCTCAACCATTCGGAAAAGGCTATGGGAACATCCTTGGCGAGTGTGTGTGTGTGTGTGTGTGTGTGTGTGTGTGTGTGTGTGTGTGTGTGTGTGTGTGTGTGTGTGTGTGTGTGTGTGTGTTGTCCCCATGGGTTCAATGGGAACACATTGAGTCACACAAAGCTCGGTGTGACATTCCTGAGTGTCGTTTCGTGGCATTTCGTAAGCAATTCCAGGCATTACATCTGCAAGCGGTGACAATTGGACCCTTGCAACCTTGGATGTCTGCTTCTGATTGTGGCCCATTTTGATTAATTCCATCCTGATATTTCATCAAAATACAAAAAAAAAAAAAAAATCCTGCAATATGCCCAAAATGGCTGCATCACGCCAAAATGGCTGACTTTCTGGTTGTGGTTCCATGGTCGTCACAAAAGAGCCAGAGCAATTGCAAATTTACCTCGTGAATATCTAGCCCACGCGAAAACTTTAAAAGGCATGTTTTTATGCCTTGTTGCTTTTGTACTTCGATATCGCAAGTAAACTCTTGTCATCTCCGGCGAAGTGGACATATTGTGAGGTTAAGCGGTGGGCTGTGACCGCTCGGCGGCCCTTTCAAAGCCTTCCGCGCCGACGGGCACTGCGGGAATCAAAATCGGACAAGGCAAGATCAGAGCAGTGCGGATGAAAAGACGCCGTAATGCAATGTTCATTTAGTTTCCACCTCCGCGGAGACAGTAGAGGGGGCGTCAAGTGATGGAGCTATAAAAAACACGTAGGAAGGAATGGGGCAAAGGGAAGAGGTTCAGATTGATGGCAAAAGCAGAGTCAATAAAACCGATATGTGGAGCTGACTGTGGCTTACACCCTTTTAAGTGTTTTTTTTTTCTTTTTAAACCACCAGGATTAGTAGGGTGTAATTGTTTGCTCGTTGAATAGCTCTATTAAACCCAACAACAGACCACTTTAGAAGAGAGCAAACTGACTTCCTCCAGCGAGTGTCTGACTGGAGGCAACGATGGAAAGAATACCAGAAAAAGAAAAAAAAAAAAGAGAGAGTGGGCCTGTGGCTTTGGCAGAGGTCCAAACATGGTTAAAAACAGATTAATCAGCATCGGGTCACATTCTCACAGAGAGGGACTGAACAAGAGGTCACAGCGAGATGCAGCCCTCGTCGTGCTTTGAAAGGCCACTTGATGGGGAGGGACGCTAGACAAGTGGTAATATTGTGCGCTGGCTTGAACGCACACTGACCGCGCGGATGGATAAGCGTATTTGTCTTGACGCTTTATTCGTCGTGTTTTAATGTCGGCATTAGGTGTGGAAAATGTGAGCAAGGGTGTTGTTGCGCTTGTGTGTGTATTTTTGAAAACGTGTAACAACAGTTACAAGTAACAACAACTTTAAAAAAAATTGATTCGTAAAAGCCAAAAGAAAAGAAGTCAATATTTATAACAAAATGAAAATGTATCACAACCGTAATTCAAGAGAATGAGTAGTTAACTTCTCTGCTCTTCTCTGCTTTGTGAAGTCACGTCAGAGTCGAAACCACCTGACGTTAGCCATGCAAAGTTAGCTTGTTAGCTAGTCATCAGCCTCGGCAGCGGGTCCATAATATTTACGTCACCAATCTTGGACACGCACACTCTTGTAGACGGTTGTAAATGTTCATTTCCATAAGTAATTTAGGAACGTTAGCTTGAATTTATTTTTAATTGATTCGTAAAAGCCAAAAGAAAATAAGTCAATTTAAAAAACAAAATGAAAATGTATTACAACGGTAATTCCAGAGAACGAGTAGTTAACTTCTGTGCTCTTCTCTGCTTTGTGAAGTCACGTCAGAGTCGAAGCCGACTGACGTTAGCCATGCTAGTTAGCTTGTTAGCTAGTCATCAGCCTCGGCAGCGGGTCCATAATATTTACGTAACCAATCTTGGACACGCACACTCTGGTAGACGGTTGTAAAAGTTCATTTCCATAAGTAATTTAGCAACGTTAGCTTGAATTTATCTCAGCGTGATGGCTAATACGAGCACGCTTTCCTCACACTTGAAACCGCTAACCGCCCAGGTCTAGCATGGCCTCTCACTAGCATGTCATGTCCTGTAGTAGTTTTAGTAGTCATTTCCAAGCTTTCAGTTTCAGCTTGAAATGGAGGATTGTCTTCTTCTCCACCTGTATCTTGTTTCCCTTCTCTGTCCGCCAGCCAAGTCCGTTATTTGGCACTTGTTGCCACCACCTTCTATGGGATGTAGGTCTCCATAGCGACGCCACACCCACAAGTTACCGACTGGAGACTCTTGTGTGTCGTCTACTGTTTGCGGTTTCATCACGAGTTTTGCCTAGCAGCTAATATTTGTTCTTCAGTTCCTTTGGCGCGCACAGCGAAACTCCCTTCATCTCCCCCTCGCGGGTTCCGCCCATCCCCGGCTCACTCGCACGTTCTCACAGACGGTGCTCGCGCCTCACCTCACTAATCGCTGAATGGGAGAGTTTAGCGGGCAACAATGGCACATATGAGCCCAGCCATTCTTCTCACTCACACATCCATAGAGAGATTTGGGCAAACGTGAGTGGAGGCTGACATCGTTTAAACACTTACACATTTCTCAGTGAGTTGCCGCTACATCTAATTACCCGATTGCAAATTCACGGCAAGATCTGATCTTTGAACTCTTGTTCGGAATGAATGTTGTTGACGAACAGAGTGACCAGCGCATGCGACAGAAAGAGATGCAGGCCCGAAGGGACTGACGGACAGGACACGCCGACAGACGGAAACATACACTCGCAGATTATCCCCTTGTGTAATCCTCAATTTGAGAATCAGTGCGCAGTGTGGCAGGACCGGCCGTGTTTTCACACCGGCCAGCGTGTGTGTGAGCTGATCAACTTTTTTACAGTGCAAATACATTCAATGGAAGACAAATTGTTCATGGATTTAATGAGTGATGGTTTTGAGGATGATCCTTCCAGGTTGTTTTATCTGCAGTTGAGGATTTGAGTGTTGGCAGACCGCAGTTTTGGATCATAAAAAAAAAAGGCATAAAGAAAGGGAAGGAGCACTTCCTGTAGGTTCCGGCGTGTAACATCAGCCGGCTGTAAAATCGGCTCTGAAACGGAGGTTTAGGCATGACCATAATCTCTTTTGTCACTTGTACGCCTGCTCAATAATCTTTATTTTTTCTGCAGTAATCTCTTGTCTCCATGGGGATTTATGCTTAGTGTCCATGAATGCTGTTGCCGTGGTGACCCGTCCTCCCTTTTTGCCCCGACACTGCCGCATGCATGGACGCAAAGGGACGGGCCGGCTTTTTCTATACCTGTCTTTATTGGATTTTGTCACACACGCGGAGCCAAATAACTGGGGCCGGGGGGAGCACAAATGAAAGCAGTCTTGACGTCTTTGTCACGGCCCCGCTCTAGTTTACGTTTCCCATAAAATTGTACATCTGAGGGTTCAGGCAGTCATTGCCATGCCAACGACCCCTTAAATCCAGACAGACAGCATAAAAGTTGTAAGTATGTGAGTGGGTGGGTCTGTAAGCACGTTTGGGGGCTGGCCTTATTGTCTGAGAGACATCAGTGGCAAGAATGGCTCATTCTTGTAATCGCGATGTTTATTTTTCGTGTTCCAACAAAATGAAATACCTTTTTGAAAACTAAGCAGTTTTTACAAGCGTATGTATCGTGGTGGAAATGTCTGAATATTTGTACGTAAACCACAAAACCAAAAAAGTTTTGGGTGATATTTGGGTGAGATTTCAGGATGCACCTAAAATTAGCCGGCCGATTCATTCTTCTTCTTCTTCTTCTTATTATTATTTTTAACACATTAACACATGACAACACAAGACAAAAGAGAGTGACATTCAAACATTCCCCTCAAAAAAAGAATTGGCAAAAAAGTGCCACTTTTTGTAGATTTTTCTTTCTGTTGCAAAATGAAAAAAAAATGCTAAAGGACAAAGTATTGTGAAACTGTCAACTGTTCTGCCTGTAGTTCATATCTTTCAGGGACCAGAAAGTAAGTCATTTTATCCTATATATTTTTTTTAACTTAAATATTAGATATTAGAATATCCACATCAGCCTAAAAAAAAATCCATCCCTTGCTCAACCAAAATGCACTTGACAGGTGATCTTCGTTCGAACTTTTGAATATCAAACTGTTAGTGTTTGTACGTTTCGTCAAGCCATGAGGTGAGTCAGTGTTGCTGAAGGCGTATTTCTTAGTAAATAAAAATCAATTATTGTCTCATCAAAAGTTCTTCCGTCCTCAGGCTTGTTTTGTTGCTTTAATCTTTGAGACGTTACAAAAGCCACAAAAAAAAGCATTAATCGCTACTGTATTTTGCTTGACATATTGTTATTTTTTTCCCCCACAAAGATATATATTTTTTCCGCTTTTTGGTCAAAAACCGGTGCCTGTCTTCTAATGCTGATTAGTAAACAAGTGAGAAAGCTAAATTGGGGAAAACACTCATTTAACTGAGCTGCAAACAGGCGCATTGGAGCTGAAGTGACAGTCTATTAGAAGACATGCTCACTCTCTTGCTCTCTCTCTCCCTCCCCCCTTTTTCGCCTCTCTCTGACTCCCCTCCTCTCTCTCTCTCTCTCTCTCTCTCTCTCTCTCTCGTCATTTTCTGCCCTCGTTTCCGTGGGTGAAAGTCCCGCGGGAGGGCAGGCGCTCAGCTCCGCGGGAGAGCCGACGGGATGAGGGAGAGGAAAATGGCACTGACAGCTTTGTAGGTGGGAGACCAAAGTCGAGAAGACTGCAGGGAGGAATAAGAAGCGAGCAAAACAAAAAAACAAAAAAAGAAGTGGGGCGCAGGGGGGGGGGGAGAGGCTAAAAGGAGGACAGGAGCTTGCTTGCAAGGGGAAAGAAAAGCAACAGTAGGTAAGCATGCGTGAGGACTGTAGCTCTTTTTGAAGAATGTTTTGCCGTTACACGGTGGTGATTTAGTCAAGCTGCTACATTGAAGCTCTGGTATCCGGAACCATCGTTAATTTGGGGTTCAATGATGTCCGATGTTTCGAAATTCTTCACTGGCATGCAAGTGTAAGAAGAAGCGTACCTTAACGTGCGCCTCAGCTCATGGACATTTTTTAAAATGTAAATGACAATCTTCATGTATATAAAAAAAAAAAAGCCATTGACGGCACTTTTATTTTGTTGTTTTATAGTTTTGAGGTGTCACAAACACAAACTTGTTTTTCCGCTTTTGGGTGGGAAACCGGTGTTAATGCTTCTCACTTAAGAACGAAAAAAGATAGCAACAAGCTTTTCTGTTTGCCGGCGAAAGGAGTGTGTCTACTCTTTGATTTGGTGCTTACTTTGTCAGAGCACGCAATATTCCGTGAATTTTGAAAGCTCATTTAAAATGCTCAAAAACGGCTGGGAATATGTGGACGTCTGCCTTGGAAACGGCTGGCAGTGAAAGGATCAATCAAAATTCATATTTTAAAATGTACTTAAGAAAAACTATAAAATGATCATATGATAGCTGACCTCTTCTGAACACCTTGCGAGGTCTTATGATATTTGCGACATCATGTTTTTTTTTCTCACGTTGCACATTTAACCTCCATTAACACTGCGAATTGGCTGTGAAATTGCCAGCTCGTTAACACTCAAACAGATGCCGTCACCATCCGCGGACAAACTTTGCGGTCTGCTCGCCCTGCTCAGATCACAATCTCCAGCCATAAAACATTCCGCATGTCCATGTGTTGCGTGTATGCCGAGAGGCCGTAATAGTGTCACCACCATTGTTTATGCAGACTGTGGGAAGATGAGTGAACCCGGAATGGGGGCCGAGATAATGCGAGGGACCCATTGGATGGGGACTGAAAAGAGAGCCCGGAAGAGAGGGATTGTGAGCACAGGGAGATGAGTGCAGCTGGGGGAAAAAAAGAGAAAGAAGCACCCAAAGAGAAAGAGAGAGCGAGAGCAACAAAGTTACGAGAGGGTGGAACAAGGTCCCCCGCTCTTTTAAAATTAGTCCAGCAATAAAATGGCCGCGAACGACGACATCTTGCAAAAAACAAAGACGCGCACCGATGCTGAACTGTGAGTATGCAGGGGTCGTAAATTCATATCGGCTCTAAATATTGGTTATCGGCCTACATCACTGGTGTCAAAGTCAAGGCCCGGGGGCCAGATCCGGCCCCCCCACATCATTTTATGTGGCCCACAGGAGCAAATCATGCGTGTCAACTATCATGATTCTTGCTGAAATCTGTACCAGAATGTTAAATTGGAATGGGTAATCAATAACGTTGAGATTTTGGACTGGCCCTCCGAGGGAAGACGTAACTCCAAAGTGGCCCGCGACAAAAACTGAGTTTGACACCCCTGGCCTACACGATTCCAAATAGTCCATGTCGTTAATGGCATTGGTCCTAAAAAAAACAAAACAAAACACATCGTTTTATCATTAATCCGTGCATTCATTTTCTGAGCCGCTCATCGGGTCGCGGAGGGTGCTGGAGCCTATTCCTGCCGTCTCCGGGCAGTAGGCGGGGGACACCCTGAACTGGTTGGCAGCCAATCACAGGGCACACATAGACAAACAAACACCCACACTCAAACCTCGGGACAATTTAGAGTGTTCCAATAACCTGCCATGCATGTTTTTGGGAATGTGGGAGGAAACTGGAATACCCAGAGAAAACCCACCAGTCAACCATCGGGCTGCCCCGATTCATTTATTGCTCATGTTTGTTAAAAAATGATACATGGGCAGATGTTGGGGGAAAAAAAATAAATCATAATATTGAGTAAGGGGGGGGGGATGCAATCTCGATTGTGCTTCAAAATGGTTCAGGCCTTGTTGAAGTGAAACTGTTAACTGTCTTCTTGGACGCATCTACATTATTTATCTTCTGCCCTCCTTATCTACAGCAAGCTTGCACATGCAGGCACTTATTGTACACGCTCCACGCCTCCCTTCTCCATCCATCCATCCATCCATCTTCCCCTCCCTTCATGAGCTGACCGTGCGTAAAGAGACCTGTTCTATTTTTATTCCCGTGTCCTCCCCACTGCTTCACATTGATGCTGCGCTGGCAGGGGAAAAAAAAAAAAAAAAGACAGTCAAGATGGCTTGACCGCTAAGGTTTCGAACACTTTGAAAGGACACTGGGCAATGACAATGCCTTAATCGGAAATGAATCACGTTTTAATCCTCGGCCCGAAGCCGTTTGTTTGTACACATGGTCACGCACACGCATAATCACGCAGTGCAAGTCAAACACAATCCGTTCCGTGACGTTCCATGCCCCCCCCCCTCACCCCGCCTCGCAATGGGAAATAATGGAAATAGAAATAATCTGCTCCTGGTTCAATCTGTGGCCATCATTAATAGTGTTACCTACTCTCCAGGCGCACTCATTCACTGCCGGCCGCTGTCTGCTTATCTTCACATTTAGCCCTTCTGTGCCCTCTTACACAGCTTTTAAGAACAGCGAGCTGTTGTGGACGGACTGTCCAAATGTGTCGATTGTCGACAGCGCCGCCAGAGATATTTCGGTTGATAAGTGTGGGTGCGTGAGCCACAGCAGCGGGGTTAAGGGGAAGAAAAAAAAACAAAAAACGGCAAGTTGCATTTTCAGGAATTTGCTGTGTTATGCTTACGCAACAATTCCCATTTAACGTGGAAGTGGTTGTGACGTGAGCCAAAGGTTGAGTTCTTTCCAAAGCCAAATGTTTCTGACTGTATTTTTTTTCCCCCATGTTACTTGACTGCCTTCGTGACTCAGTGAAAAGAGACGAACAGGCCTGAAAGCATTCGGCTGCAATGGGGGGGCTCATTTATAAAAGATGATTTTCTGCAAATTCAAATCTGAGATGGGGCGCGGTAAAAAATGCATGCTGATACTTTAAAACTGTACTCTCTGTGGTGTGGACTACTAACTACATCACTGAGATGTTTTTATTATTTTTGTCTTGACAATATGGTGGAATGAACTGCATATAAAATTTTTTTCAATGAAATCTCAATACAGCTGTATTGTATTGACGAATATAATGATCGTCTAGTCGTGAAAGCGTGTGTCAATAAAAGAGATACGCATGTCACATATATGCCGCGTCTACAAATTCATTGGATCTATTTAATTATCAGCATGATGGACTTGATGTTCAACATTATTACATCATCTATCCTCATCACCCGTTTGTGCGCCGGGCAGGTCGTGACGTGTCGCCATGACAACAGAGGCAGGCTCGGAGACGGAGGTGAAGGAGAAGGCGGAGAAATCAGCCGCCCGGCTCAGCCAATCGGAGAAGGACACCAGCGAGAGTCAGGAAGTGGCCGCCACCGAAGGAGAGGCGGAGAGGCAGAAGGAGAAAGAGGGCAAGGGGATATCGCGCTACCTTCCCACGTGGTTTAAGAAGCAGAAATCTCAAAGCCAGGTACATCCACACGGATTGCTCCCGTCATACGATTACCCAGCCCTGCTGTTTGGAGCTTCCAAATAAACGCCATGGTTTGTCCAGACCTCCCCGACCAAGGAGGTGCCGTCACCAGAGGAAGCAAGCAACCAGGAGGAGGTCCCAGAAGTGAATGGGCACCCAGAGGAAGTGGAAGAGAACGAGGCGCTCAGTAGTCCAGTCCAGGAGCAAGTAGAAGAAAAGGAAGCCGAGTCCCATTCCAACGCCAGCGCAGACACAGAGGTAACTTGATGGCATGCATATCGTGACCGGGAGGCAGAAAGCGCTTATGTCCAAATATGGTCACGTTCATATTTTTTTCAAAATCAATACTGTTGCTGGGCGGCCCGGTAGTCCAGTGGTTAGCGCGTCGACCCCACAGTGCAGAGGTCGTGGATTCGATCCCGGTTCCGGCCTTCCTGTGGAGTTTGCATGTTCTCCCCGGACCTGCGTGGGTTTTCTCCGGGTACTCCAGTTTCCTCCCACATTCCAAAAACATGCATTGCAGGCTGATTGAACACTCCAAATTGTCTCTAGGTGTGAGTGTGAGCGTGGATGGTTGTTCGTCGGTGTGCGCCCTGCGATTGGCTGGCAACCGGTTCAGGGTGTCCCCCGCCTACTGCCCGAAACCGGCTGGGATAGGCTCCAGCACCCCCCGTGACCCTTGCGAGGATGAAGCGGCTCAGAAAATGGATGGATGGATTTTCGCGCGTTATTAACCCATTTAAAATGTTGAAAATAACTTGCGAAGAACTCAGTCGGAGAATCGTTGTAGAACTCCGCATCTTTTCTAACTCTGCGGGAACCATGCTGCATTATGCCGCCTGGAAATCGAAAGTCCACTCCCACTACTTTTCTTTCTTCTTCTTCTTTTTCTACTTTCTTTTTGCCTTTTGACAAATACCACCACCTTCTGGCCACCACTGGTAATAAACCAAAAGCTGCCAACTACCAAAAGAAAGTCAAAATGATGAGGTAGGGATTTTTGTATAAGGTGCCTGACCAACTAAATTATCAAAATAACTGCGATTTATAGTCCCTAAAATGCAAGTGAAGTCGATTTTCTGACGTATTAAATGGGCTTTTTGCAATGATAATATCTTGTATGTCTACTTCTAGAGGTCAAATAAATCATTTAAATACTCTTTTGGGGTGGAGACGTACTGCCTGAAACCTGTCACAAGTGTCGATGGCCGCGACGCAGGGGCTGTGCCACGATCGGTTTTGTTTACAGAGTGCGTGGTTTGGATGCAAGTCTGTTCCGCTTCCTCTCTCTTGCCTAAGATGGCGTTCCTCCAACAAAGTCAGGAAAAGTGAAAAGGTGATAAACCGTTTAATGCAATGTCTCCACATTGGAGAACGTTTGTTGAGTTTGTTGGCGGTTCAGTTTGACTGATGGGCCATGTTGAAAGGTTTAAAGTCGATTTAACGGGTTGGCGATTAATGCCGATGATCTTTAGAATGTTAAAGAAAAGAAAAAAAGCAAGTCTGTTGGTTTAAGTGCTGGTAATTATTGCCGCGCGAGGCCTGCAGTTTGCAGCATCCCACGCTGTAAAAAACCACAAGCTAAACCGCCGGTGAGCAAACGAGAGGGGAAGGTGTCATAACAGTCAGCCAGCAATTTTGTTTTGCAGAGGTTTTTTTGACCACAAACCAGGCATGGAGAACCTTTTTTTTTTTTTTGTCACAGATGTCAAATCAGTCTTAGAACTCCTCCGCGCATATTTGCCGCTCAGCCCACCCTCTTGCTCACTGTTCCGTCCAGTCGTCACAATGAGCCACCCAGGCCCACCCTGTGACATCAGCTCCTCAGTCGGCGAGCCAAAAAGAGCCGCCCGCGCTGCACTTTTCCAGAAGCGCACACAAGAAGAAAGAGCCGGAGAGGGTCTTTCAACCATCTTTCTGTTTTCCAGCCTGCCTTGGAAACAAAAGTCGAGGAGAAAAGCGTCGAGGGCGTCAAAGCCGCAGGTGAGGGCGGAGCCCAAGAAGAGCAGGCGGAGGTGAAGGAGCGAGCGGAGGGATCCGAAGGCCAGACTTCCATTTTCCAGTCGCCGCTTCGCTTGGTGAGGAAGAGCAAGATGAAGCTGGTGGTGTGTCACGTCACCCTCCTGGACGGCTCGGACTTCACCTGCGAGGTGGAGGTGAGATTGTTTTCTTCTGTCGGTCATACGTGAGTGTCTCTCCGTCAATGATGCAATCGAGAATAGGATCTGGTGTGCGTGTGTGGGTGCACAAGTGCATGTGAAGGGTCTCGAAAACGTTCTGCCTCGCTTCTTTGAGCCACTCTCGTTGTTTGGGTGGGGTCGGCCAGATAAATCCAGACTAAAGCTGGAGTTTGATGCTGCCGCGTGGGCTGTGCGAAGCACCCTCTTACACACTCGCGCACGCAGACACAAACGCGAACATTTAGCAGATTATGTGAGGGGACGCAAGGGGGGGAACCCCCCACGCCCCCGCTAGATTAGCTACCTACATCTGCGGCTTACTACGAAGCACAGACGGTACATTCTTATGACGTCAGGGTGGACATGCGCTTTGTAATGCTAATCACAAACAGGAGCCAAATAGCCAGACAAAGATTTGAATAATATCCAAAAAATGCTTTCCAGTGCGCCAGTGTCGTTTGAACACAAGGCGGTTTGTCCTGCAACAGATAACGCTGAGACTGCAACAACTGCTATTGTCCTAAACACACACACACACACACGCACGCAAGCACACACCCAATGGCATGGCCAGGCTGGCAGAGGCAGAAAGATGCACAACGCATTCCAGAGAGGAAACGACAAATGTTGTACAAGCAGCGGCCTCACATCGTTGTTTGGGAAGCCGTCCGTCGTCCTAGCTGAAGATACGATGCGTTCGCTCCACTGAATGGAAGAACGTACCGAAGATGTGTTCTTGTTGGAAGCAAAAGAGAAATGGCAACTTTAATTCTCGATTGCTTCCACTCTGCGCACGCCGCGTTGCGCGTCTTGAAAGTCTCTCTCTCCGGAATGCAGCCCTCAAGTCAACACGTACACATTTTTTTTCAGCATTTCATTCTTTGTCCTTTTTTTTTTTCCACCCGCTTGCTTTCTGTCTGACCTTCTGACTGTGTAAAGGTCACTGTAGCCAGTTGCGTGTGCGCGCGCGTGTGTGTGTGTGTGTGTGTGTGTGTGTGTGTGTGTGTGTGTGTGTGTGTGTGTGTGTGTGTGAGAGCGAATTTTTTTGTGGATGTGTGACTAAATGTCATTGTCATTGCTCAGTGTGGAGGATTTTATGATCCACTCAATGGAATGCGACCCGGAGCGCATATTGAGGAGACAGAGCTGCATTGATGCAGACGCTCGGACAGGAAGTGAAGCGCCACATACCAAAACGTGTCCCATCTTCTTAAATGTGTCAAACTCGAGGCCCAGGGGGCCAGATGTGGCCCGCCACATCATTTTAAGTGGCCCTGGGAAAGCAAATCAAACATGACAACTTCCATGAGGTTGCTAAAATCTGGACCAAAATTTCACATTTTCAGATGTAATAAATCATATTGGAAGCATTTTCGTCTCACTAAATCCATCATTACGGTTATTTAACAATAATTGAATAAAACATTATTCTTTACTTCTTTATAGTTTCAGTCATCACGGCCCTCCAAGGGAAACGGTAATTATCATGTGGCCCGCGACAAAAATCAGTTTAACACCCCTGTCTTAAATGTTGTCGATATAATGAGGGTAAATCTATCGTCCTTTTTTCCTTATATTGATTTTTGGGGGGGTGGGGGTAGAACAGATTTCCAGATACAGTCAAACCTCGGTTTTCGAACGTCTCTGTCCTCGACCAAATCGGTTTTCGACCAAAAATTTCGAGTTTTTTATGCCTCGGATGACGACCGAATTTCGGTTCTCGAACAAACTGAGCGCACTTGAATGCATCACTTGACTCCTCTCGCCTTCCTTACACGAGGAAGTGACGCTTCCTCGGGTAGACGAGGAAGTGACGCTTCCTCGTGTAGCGTTCCATTGTGCACGGACGTGTTTTTTAAAGTTTTTTTTTTTTAATTTTTTTTATTTTTTTTAAGAGCATGGTTTCGGTTTTCCAACAAATCGGTTTTCAAACACCGTTCTGGAACGGAATATGGTT
>CAAKHF010006883.1:0-25628 GCA_901007745.1 Hippocampus kuda
CTCACGTTTATACTCAAGAATGCTAAGTGCACTGTGTGGAAGTTTAAGGACGCAACCACCTTTCCGAGGACGTGGTTGGGAAGAGATAAGTGTTAAGACTCATTTTTTATTATTGTAAGAATTGAGATTTTATTACGTTTCTGTAGTCTTTACATGTGACTACATGTGCATAAATGAAAGGGAGACCAGTGGAACGGTGAGGTTACAGGGAGCAGAGGTGGCGAAGGTACAGGAATTTAAGTACCTAGGATCAACAGTGTAGAGCAGCGCAGACTGTGGAAGAGAAGTGAAGAATAGAGTGCAGGCAGGGTGGAACAGCTGGAGAAAAGTGTCAGGAGTGATTTGTGATAGAAGAGTGTCAGCTAAGGTGAAGGGAAAAGTTTACAGAACAGTTGTGAGACCAGCCATGATGTATGGTCTAAAGACACTAGCAATAGGCAAAAGACAGGAGGCAGAGTTAGAGGTGGTTGAGTTAAAGATGCTGAGATTCTCCTTAGGTGGACAGGATCAGAAATGAGGTCATCAGAGGGACAACTCAGAGAGGAAAGTTGGGAGAAAAAGTTAGAGAGGCCAGACTGAGATGGTTTGGACATGTACAGAGGAGGGACAGTGGATAGATTGGTAGGAGAATGTTAGAGATGGAGCTACCAGGAAGGAGACAGAGAGGAAGGCCAAAGAGGAGATTCATGGATGCCATGAGGGAAGACATGCAGGTCGTTGGAGTCAGAGTAGAGGATGCAGAGAACAGGGAAAGATGGAAATTAATGACTCGCTGTGGCAACCCCTAAAAAGGGACAAGCCGAAAGGAGAAGAAGTCTTTACATGTGACTGACATCGTTAATGATGAACATTTTTTAAAAGGATGAAGCCACGCCTTCCTCAAATTCCTGTCCTCGCGAACTTGAACGTCACGCGAGACATCACGTGAGTGGGAGGAGCCTTCGTCCCTGTTTTCCGCATCGATTTCCTGCTGAAGGTGGTAGCGTTCGTCGCTCGTCATGTCTGCTGCAAAGTAATCGAAATGGAATCGCGCTGTTCGGACACGGATAGCGAGGAGCAGCAGCAGGAACCTCTTCTTCACCGCGGACGAAAGGACAACATTCAGCCGGGTAAGAGAACCGTGGGCGGGCGGGCCGGTGACGAGTCGCCCAAGCTGTGCGCATGTCGCCGGGTGGTTGCCTTGACTGACGTTTGCACGTAAAAATGTTACTACGCATGTATTACACTTTTCCTTGATTTTTTTTTTTTGTGTCCTAATGTTGTTACACTTTGTGACTTGATCTAGAGCGGCAAGCGTTTTTTCTGCTTGTTGACGCGGCACATTTTTAACGTAAACATATGCTGAACTATGGAGAGATTCGTGTTCAAATTCACCCACGGACATCCTCGATGTTGACATGTTTCTCAAATGCACAAACGTATTTGATTTTCACAGATCCACATTGTTGTGATTTTCAGGTGCTTTCTGATACACGAATATGCGCCTTTGTCGTTGTTTTGTGTGCATTTGTCATGACTGATCATTTGTGAGTATTCGATTTTGTGTGTGAGTTGTCAAATGTACGTAGTTGGATCTACGCACACGCGCATTTAATTTTGACTCAAACTCTCAGGCCGTGTCAAGATACACACACACACACAGGTCCCAGTAGCATGTTGAAAGGCCATGCCTTCTCTGTCCGCGAGGAGGCAGTATTGCTGTCTCCATTTAGCTAACGAGCCATCGGGGATGTAACTGTGTTGATAATTTTAACACAAATCTCTCACCGTAGTGTACGGCGGAACCCGAGAGAAGAGGAGTAATTCACTACGGGGTACCCGCAGAAACTGACGAGCTGCTGAATGGCGTACTTAAGAGATCTTGAAGAAAAAAAAAGTGATTACATTCTACTAAACAAAAATACTTGGTAGAACGAACGCTTACTAATGTTTTTGTGTGTGCGATTTTTGTAAAAACAAAACAAAAAAAACTTGTTTCTCGAAAAATTGATTTGGTTTTTTTGAATTCAAAATTTTTTCCCTTTAAAAAAAAAATCAACATGTCCCCTTTTACTGATTATAAATCACAGGCCTCATTTTGTGCTTCAGCATTGGGCCCTAAAAAATATAAATAAAACAAACAAAGTTGTTTTTTGACGATTCAGGGACTCCTATGACTGATGTCTACTCCGGCCAGTGATACATCAGGGGTAACAGGGACTTTTTTGGCACAATTGTGTTTTATTTCTCAATCCACTGGTGGTGTGAGATAAGACTGACTCAACCGACAACTTTTTCAAGATGAGCTTCCATTCAGGCTTTCTTTTTTTTGACTTGGGAGTGCAATCCTTGGAGACGAGCATGAAAAACAAGCACGAGTTTTGCAGATGGAATGACTGTGCAAATATTTAGGAAAGAGGCGTCAAGCTATTTATTGCTGCTCCCAATTGAAATGTATTGTTTAAGTAAGCATAAACTAGAGAATTACATCTGTCGTGAAAACGGCCACATAATTTTGCCTTGATCTCTGTTTGTTTAATCCAAACACTTTCCTCCGCGAAGAACAACAAATTTTACAGCAGTTTACCGAGGATGTGTTACGCCGCTTCCAGGTGGCCCACACCCAAAGGAGCAGCACAATGTCCATTGAACTGAAGCACAAAAATTGGCAAAAACATTTTCATTCTTTGATCTATTTAATGAGGTTATTATTGTATGTTTTTATAAAGTACAGTATTAGAGTGCTTTTTTTAAAATATCATGCCACAAATAAATGAAATTCTCTTTCTGGGAGGCTGGAACAGATAAATGCCATTTTCGCTCATTTCAATGGGGAAAGATGATTTATGTCCCAAGCGTGGTCATCGTCCAACAACATTTATTTTGACTATCCCGCTAGCTTTTTTTTTTTCTTTTTTGTCCACCAGCTCCAGCATGTTGCTCGGCACGCTACGGCCTGGCCCTACTGTCCTGCTTCGGTTTCTTCGTGGTCTACGCACTGCGCGTCAACCTGAGTGTGGCCATGGTGGACATGCTGAACACCACCAAACAAGAGCAACACAACCGCAGCGGCTCCGTGTGTCCTGCCCATCCCAGCCCGGCGCGGCCCAAACACAACCACACTGTAATTCGATGATTTTTCCTTATTCAACAAAAAAGTATGAATTGACTGTTTAAAAAATATACATGTCCTGTTTCTAGAAAATTACTTTTTGCACATCCCAAAATACTGAAAAATAAAAATAGAACGTTCTAGCACTTATTCAAAAACCAGCATTGTGTTCTTATGAAATCAGTACAGTACTTTTGAAAAGGGGGGGGGGGGATAAGCACTTCATTTGTTACAGTTTTTGCTTTACCAACACAAAGGCCAACAAGACACTCCATTGACAAAAAATAATTTGTCTTACTTTTTTGATGTCTTCGGTCTCAGTGGCACTTCTTCCCATGGCTCCATTTGCTGTTTTTATTATAAGAAAGGAAAAAAAACCCAGAATCAAACAAAGCTAGCCTACAGGGATGCTTGACAAAGTTTCCCGCCAAACTTTTTCTCCTAACGCGCGCACCTGTTCCAATCAACTGGGCTCATTCACATGGCTGAACACAAAATATTGACCACTGTCGATGGCACATTCACGCTCGGGTAAAATGATTTCAAACAAAAATATTGACACATACGTTGTACATTGTTCTTGGATTTCTCACTGAAAAAAAAATGACCCCTTTTTTCCTGTCAAAATAAAATTATTGAAAAAATATTTTGTTTTCTCAGAACGCCGGTGATGACCCTCCCCCCAATCTAAACACCACATTTAATTTACTATTTTAACAATGACATTCCCCCCCCCATCAAAATACAACATTATTCTCATTAAAAATAATGTATCATTGGGGAAAAAAAGTGATTTTGTTCTTCCAGGATTCCTTTTTTCAAAAAATAAAAAGACTACTTTAATTTGACCACTGTAATTTATTTAAAAAATGTGACAATCTCCCCAAAATATATACATTATTGAAAAATTATATTTTCACAATTTAATCTTCCCCCCCTTAAAAATGGGTCTGTTTTTTTCTTTTTTTTTTTTTAAATCAGGAAAATGTAATTTGTTCTTGTGGCATTCCAATTTTTGTTTTAGGAAAAATATGACTCCTGTCTTAAGACAATCACTTTTTTTTTTTTGATCAACATTTTATTTGGGGCGTTAAAAAAAAAAAGGCTTTTGTGACAGGCCAGCCTGTACGACTGGGACTCTGAGACGCAAGGCTGGATCCTGGGCTCGTTTTTCTATGGCTACATCCTGACCCAGATCCCCGGGGGTTACCTGGCGGGCCGCTTGGGGCCCAAGTGGCTGCTGGGTTTGGGCACCCTGGGGACGGTGGTGTTTACGCTGCTCACCCCCTTGGCTGCCGACCTGGGCGCCAGCTACCTCATAGCCGTCAGGGTCCTGGAAGGCGTCGGGGAGGTATGTCGTCGGCAGCCTGGGATCCTTTCAGAAAAAGCACACGCACATGTCACAACTGGCAAAAATGTTCTCAAAAGCTTGTTGTGGGTGTACGTACCTTTTTATTTTTTAGGGTGTTACCTTCCCAGCCATGTACAGCATGTGGTCAGTATGGGCTCCGCCCCTGGAGAGGAGTCGTCTTCTTACCATCTCCCAGATCGGTGAGACCAACAAGCTCATCCAGCAGCATGTCAAGATTTCCTTGTTAAAGCTTTACATGCATGTTTGCGTGTGTATGGTAGGAGCCCATATCGGGACGGTGGTGTCGCTTCCGCTCTCGGGTGAAATCTGCTTCTACCTGGACTGGACCTATGTCTTCTACATCTTTGGTAACAGCGTCGATTCAGTCATGTGAACTCTGGTTTGACACATGAAGTGCACGGGATGACTTGGACTTTTTTTGGGGGGGTACAATTTGTATGTGAAGGTGCAGTGGGCCTGTTGTGGTTCATGCTGTGGGCATTCCTGGCATTTGACAGTCCAAACAGTCACCCGTGGATCTCGGAGCAGGAGCGAGTCTACATCACGGGCTCACTGAAGAAGGAGGTGAGGCGTCGTCCTGCGATGCATACAACAAAGTCAAATTAGATGCTGGCGTTACCACGCGTCTCGAAAATGCCGCTTTGGGGCAAAACAAAGAAAGTTTTGATTTTTACAAAACATTAAAACAGCTCATTTTGACTGAAGTGTTAATTCATGACGTTTGGGACGGCATGTTTGCCATTTTTTGGGTGATTGGTACCAGCTGTCACCACTGGTCCAACACATCCCCTGGCGAGCCATTGTGACGTCGCGCCCGCTGCTGGCCATTGTGGTGGCTCACTTCTCGTACAACTGGACTTTCTACACCCTCCTCACCCTCCTGCCTACGTACATGAATGACGTCCTGGGCTTCAGCATACAGCAGGTGAGGACGCCTCCCAAACTCTGACGCAGCCCAAGAACACTTTAAATCGAAATTGTCAGAAAACGGAAACGTGACCGATTCCTTCCTCGGATCGGAAGTCAATTGGCAACAAACCGCATTGAGTTGGATGCCAAATTAAGGGGCTTGACGGGTGCTGTCTGGATCATGAGCAAAAATCACATTTCATCACTATTCTCTCCAAATCAGAACGGCATGTTGTCGGCTCTGCCTTACCTGGGTTGCGCCGTGTTCACCTTGCTGAGTGGTCAGCTGGCCGACTACCTGCGGGAAAGGTGGCGCTACCCCACCGTCGCGGTCCGGAAGTTCTTCTCCGTCGTGGGTATGATCGGACCGGCCGTCTTCTTGGTGGCGGCCGGTTACACGGGATGCAACTACACTTTGGCGTTGACTTTCCTCACCATCTCCTCTTCACTGGGTGGACTGTCGTCGTCCGGCTTCAACATCAACCATTTGGACATCGCCCCTTCGTAAGTATTGGTTATCGGTGGCCCCCAATGCAAGTGGACCGGAACGTACCATTCACTTGTCGGTGGCGTCATCCCGACAGGTATGCGGGGATCCTGCTGGGCATCACCAACTGTTTCGCTACCATTCCTGGGATGGTGGGACCAGTCATTGCAAGAAGCCTCACTGTAAACGTAAGACTTTTTTTAAATTATTTTTTTTGGGTGAGTTTACAAAATTTACAACCATTTTCAAAATAAGAGGTTTTTTTAAAACAGAATTTTTTTTAGATGTTGAATTTGTATTATACATATTAATATAGAATTGAATTTCAGCTGTCCAATACTTTAAAAATGAGAAGTCAAACTGAATGTCAAAACAACTGATTAAGTTTGGTTAGATTTTTGACTCAATTTTGATTTAAAAAAAAAAGGCAGATGCGTGTGAGTCTTTTTCTTTTTTTGTCTTAACTGGCATCAGACACCCGTTAACCCCATTTAGTTTCAAATATCTAAGGATATTGGATGTACATTAAACATTTTTTAAAAATTGTTTTAACCATTAAAATAAGACATTGGGTGCGCATAAAGTATCTGAATGTTTTGAATGCCAAAGCAACACGTCAGACCTGAAACATTTTAAGTTTTGACAGTGAAAATAAGAGTGTAAAGAGAGTCCCTTGTTATCCGTGTTAGAACACCATCGAAGAATGGCAGACGGTCTTCTACATCGCGGCGGCCATCAACATCTTTGGCGCCACCTTTTATAGCATCTTCGGACGAGGCAACGTGCAGCCCTGGGCCATCCACGCCGACTCCTACACCGCCCAAGACTAAGACCAAAGCACGCTTACGTAAGAAGAAAGCAGAATTCAGTCGAGAATTTACTGTCTTACCAGTCAACCCCCACTTATTGCAGGGGATAAGTTCCAAACCCACTTTTTGATGTCGTGGAGTTGAACAACCGCAATATAATGGCATTTCACTTCACTACCGAAAGAGCTGGGATATTTTATATTTTGTTTTTAGCCCTTATATTGTTCTCGCTAACTTTCACACAATTATGTGGGTGAAAACCTGCTTTTGAAGGGCTGTGTGAAGGAGGCTAGTCATCTCCTAGAATCTTCATTTCTAGTCTGGTCACTTATGGGATCGCCAATTGGCAGCTTGTTTCGCTTACCCCTTTCACAACAGCTGACGGGCTTTATCACTTTGTGCCTTTCATACAGACACCTCAGTTTAATGATTTTTTTTTTGGGCTGTGCCAAAAGTTATTGTTTCCGGATCAAAAGGGGCCTTTTGATTTTTATTTTAAAGAGTGGATACTAAGATGCAACTTTTTAGTGTTTTGCAATTCTCGGGTGTGGCATCATGGAATTAAAAGGGATCACTCTGTTTTGTTTAATAATTTAAAGTGGGCATTTTTTTTAAAGTACAAAAAAGACAGAAGTTAGCTTTTAAATACTTTAGTCTTAGAAGTGACAAGACGGTCCACTTTGCACATTTGCCAGATGTCACCTCTTGACCGGTTTTGTACTTGTGCCTTAAGCTTTTGAACATGGTCGCACAAAAAAAAAAAAATCATGCACAGTATTTCTTGAAGTGAGAATGAATGTATACAAAATGGAATCACTGTAAAGCAGTGTTGTGCAAACGTTTATCATTCTTCACCCTTTGTTGAATCAAACCTGCTAAAATCAGTCTTTGGAAACCCCTGTTTATGTACACTTGCATATAAAGAGTTTTCAAAATCATGTGTGATAATTATTTAATCAATCACAGCAGAATGGTGCTCTCATGTTGTCTTAATTCTGTGGCTTTGAATACCACATTATTATGGAGAGGAAAGTAGATGAGTCAACAGTGAGTCATTGCCATAAAACCAGTCCGTGATTTTGTCTTTCATGTCAACTCGTGTCAAATGCTTGTAACCATTTTAGTATTTATTTTATTACTTTATGAGAGAGAAAAATATGATGTAACAATAATGCGTTTTGAGAGGGGCAGGGATGTGGCTTAATGGCATGGCAAAATAATAGCCAAAACTGCTTTTACAAAGTTAGAAGACTCATATTTGACTAGATATACAAATTTTTTTTTTTCATTTGTAGTTTTCATACTGGACCGCATCATATTCAGATGTTTCTAAAACTTGACGAGTCATAACATTTCTGAGTTGGGAACGGTTTTTCTCCATATTCACTAAATTCCCACCTTTTCTAGTCAAAATACCGCTTTATTTTCCACAGCAAAATTACCAACTGTATTTTAAATACCGGTACCTCACACTGACTGATTCAAACCATTGTAGCTATATTCAGCTCATTCTGGACATCTTGTGATTTTTTTTCTCGCATTCTACATTCAACCAATACAGTTAATTCCACAGCATTTCAGTTCATCTTTCGTATTTGCAAGCAATTTCTTTTGGAAAAGTGTACCTAATGAATTGGCCGCCGGCTTGTATGGACAGTGGGTAGATGAGTCGAGTGCGCCCTCTGCTGTTCTCAAAACGTAACTAAATAAAAAAAGGACTGGCAATACATACAACACATTGTATAACATTCATTCATTCATTCATCTGCCGAACCGCTTCATCCTCACTAGGGTCGCGGGCATTGTATAACAGTAAAATATCAAATCATAATCATATATAGACCGTAATTGGCACAAACAGTCGATTCTGGATAACTAAGTGCGTGTGCGCGCGATTACACAATCACACCCCCTCCCCCTCCCTTCTGCGTGTCGTGCGCGCGCCTGCAAGCGAATCAGCGGCGTCTGTCCTCAAGTGTGCGCGCGCGCGCTCCCTGCCTCAGACGACCTGCATTTGACAACAGCAGTAGAAACAAAACCAGCAGCTGCTAAGGTAAGCAACACTCTACGTCATAAATAGGCTACTCCCACCATCATCTTATGTCCTGGGAATATGATGCTACAACAGTGTAAAGAGGATTTTTTTTTTTTTTTGGTGGGTGAAGGAGATGGAGAGGCGCGATGTTGACAGAACATGGCGGAGGCTCTTGTATTGCCCATCCGGTGTTCACATACCCCGAGCCATCTGACATTAAGTTGGCGCAGTGTTTTTGGGGTGGAGGGTGGGTGCACTGCGGCAACTGCAGCAGTGACGCTACTGGACAAAAAGGATGAGGATGTGGACAACCTTGCTCTGAATGTCGAATGCTTGGTTAATTAAAAATAATAAAGAACGTCTACTGCAGTGCTACTGTATTCCGAGAGAGATGGCTGACAAAATTGATTTTTTTGGAGGGGGGGGTGGGGGTAAACATTGTTGCCAGCGTGCGTCAGCACAGGCACAACAGCATTGAAAAATCACTGGTAGGGACGGCTGGATGGAATGCAGAAGGGAAGACGGTATACAGTGAGGCTTTAAGATACAAGTGTCTTGACTTAAAAGCTTTTCAAAATATGAGGTGTAGCCTCGTCACATTCTTGCGGTAAAAGCAAAAATTTGAGATTAGGGTGTGATTCAGACCCCCACCACTAGATGGTGCCAGCAAATTTATCAATTGAGATTGGTCTCCTTGCAGGGGAAAGACAATATCGGTTGGTGGCGCTCATGCATCGTTAGGTTGGTTACATTTCACTCCCACCAATTACACTGTTCAACACATTTTTCCTGATTTAAAAAAAATATATCGACGGTAGTAAACTTTCGAGATCATTTTTTTGCACCGATTCCCAATCTGTCATATTTTTTTTTCTCTAGCACATCAGGTTTCAGAACAATAATATAGGCAATATACAGTATTTGATAGTATTTATTAATTAAGGGTTAGGTTTAGCAACAGATCAAAGTTTAGCCATGTATCTATAATATCTTTAGTAATCCATCCAAAAAAAAAAAAGTATAGTGAACTCACCGAGTCTCCGTGCCATATTTGCAGAAGCCCAACTGAGCCTTTCTTGACTTGAGCCTGCATCGTCACTCATCATGGGCAAGGAAAAGGTCCATATCAACATCGTGGTGATCGGTCACGTGGACTCGGGCAAGTCCACCACCACGGGCCACCTCATCTACAAGTGTGGCGGCATTGACAAACGGACCATCGAGAAGTTTGAGAAGGAGGCTGCCGAGGTAAGAACCTGCGAGATGATGCCCTACAAAAAAAAACCTTTGAAGGTTTTTTATGTCCGATACGTAATTGTGGGTATATAAATACTTGGGTCTTTGGGAATGCCTTATCACCCATTAAGTGTGATATGAATCAACTAAGTAAGTCTTCATTGCCTTTTCCAACATTTTGTTTGTGAGCAAGTTGGTTGGAGAGCTGCAATGTTAACACATTCGCTAGCAGGTTTACCAGATTCTGAATAGCGGCACCTACTTGAACACATCAAACTGATCCAATCGGTCACATGAATAGCAAGCAAAGAGTTTCCTTGATGTCTTCCAGATGGGGAAAGGGTCGTTCAAGTATGCCTGGGTGCTGGACAAGTTGAAGGCCGAAAGAGAGCGTGGCATCACCATTGACATCTCGCTGTGGAAGTTCGAGACAACCAAGTACTACGTGACCATCATCGACGCTCCAGGCCACAGGGATTTCATCAAGAACATGATCACTGGGACCTCGCAGGTAGGCAACGTGCGGACCAAGTCACCGAGTTGACCGGCGTTGCGTCGATATTCCAAACCGTCTCTCGTCTTTTAGGCCGACTGTGCTGTACTGATCGTAGCTGCCGGCGTGGGGGAATTTGAGGCTGGCATCTCCAAGAATGGGCAGACCCGGGAACATGCCCTGCTAGCCTACACGCTGGGCGTGAAGCAGCTCATCGTGGGAATCAACAAAATGGACTCCACCGAGCCCAACTACAGCCAGAAGCGCTATGAGGAAATTGTCAAGGAAGTCAGCACCTACATCAAGAAGATAGGCTACAATCCGGACACCGTGCCTTTCGTGCCCATCTCTGGCTGGAATGGCGACAACATGCTTGACGGCAGCCCCAATGTATGTTAAAAAACATTCGCTCGGTGTCCTGCTGCGTTAACGTACCGTACGTCCGTTGAAGTTTACGGAGTTTTCGGTGTTGTAGATGCAATGGTTTAAAGGGTGGAAGATCAACAGGAAGGATGGCAATGCGTCGGGGACCACGTTGCTTGAAGCCCTGGATGCCATTCAGCCACCCACGCGGCCCACAGACAAACCTCTCCGTCTACCCCTTCAAGATGTTTACAAGATTGGAGGTATGTCAAGTACCGTTTAAAAACTCGACACCTGCTTTAAAATTCCTTGATTTCCAACGTTATGTCCGAACGGCGTAGACCAGTGATTCCCAAAAACAATAATGTGCCGTATGAGATCAGAAGTTGTCCAGCCATTCATCCATTTTGTTCCGCTTACCTGGGGTCAGGTCAGGTCAGCAGCTAAAACAGGCAAGAGGTCTCTTTCCCCAGTCACTTCGTCCAGTTCTTCCAGGAAGATCCAGAGGCATTCCCAGGCCAGCGGAGAAACAGTCTCTCCGAAATGGAGTGGATTTTCCCTAGAGCATCCTCGCGGTGAGATGCATCTGAAACACACCACCAGGGAGGAATCCAGGAGGCATCCAAACCAGATGCCCGAGCCACTTCATCTAGCCCCTCTCAATGCGGAGGAGCAGCGACCTTGTTGCGCTTTTCAACCCACAAAGCATTCAAAGTGCTTCACTGCGACTCCTCATTCACAGACTGTGCAGGGCCACTTCGACATGGTCACAAGGGGATCAAACCCACAGCCTCTGGATTGGGAGACCAAAAAGTGCAGCTCAATGAGCACTTTCGCGATCAGTTGCAGACATATCGCATATTTGACGCAGTTTTCTCTCCGCTTAGGTATTGGCACCGTTCCTGTCGGCCGTGTTGAAACGGGCATCTTAAAGCCCGGCATGGTGGTTACGTTTGCCCCAGTCAACATAACCACCGAAGTGAAGTCGGTGGAGATGCACCACGAGGCGCTCTCTGAGGCCTTGCCCGGTGACAACGTTGGCTTCAATGTCAAAAACGTGTCCGTGAAGGACATCCGGCGTGGCAATGTGGCTGGCGACAGCAAAACTGATCCGCCGCAGGAGGCTGCCAGCTTCACTGCTCAGGTGGCTCTTCATAGTATTGTTATTTCCAGATGATCCTTTCTACATTTCAGAAAAAAAACTATTGATTTCTTTTTAACTAAAGCTATAATAAAATGGTAAACATAACTTGGTTCTGGAACGGATTAAATCTATCTCCATTACTTTATGGGATAATTTCAATTTGTGAACATTTTGGGTCCCAAAAATTCTGTTTGACCACATGTTTTGCTGTCGATCGTGTCTGCAGGTCATCATCCTAAACCACCCAGGCCAGATCAGTGCCGGCTATGCCCCAGTGCTGGACTGTCACACGGCTCACATCGCTTGCAAGTTCGCTGAGCTCAAGGAAAAGATTGACCGCCGCTCGGGCAAGAAGCTGGAGGACAACCCCAAATCCCTCAAATCCGGAGACGCGGCCATCGTTGACATGACTCCGGGCAAGCCCATGTGTGTTGAGAGCTTCTCTGAGTATCCCCCACTGGGTAAGTCTCAGGCGAACGGCTAAAATCGCTATTCACAAAACGTGGGATTGAAAATCTGCAGAAAAATCTGACGTCTCGAGTTTCAAGATGACAGTCTTCCAAGAACAGTAACATTTCTTCAAATTGCCTTGGCCACAATTACAAGACTTGTGATTCCATGGGAACTAAAAAAAAAAAAAATGTTCTGTTGTCTCCTGATTAATACATATTCCTTAACTCATTCAGTACCAGCCAATTCTGGACCAAGTCTGAAAAGACGTTTAAAAACGTCTTTGGGAGTGAATGAGTTAACATTCACACCTCATCAAATGACCCCTTTACTAACCTGACTTGCAGGTCGCTTCGCAGTGCGCGACATGCGCCAGACGGTGGCCGTGGGCGTCATCAAGGGTGTGGAGAAGAAAGCCTCCACCACCGGCAAAGTCACCAAGTCTGCCCAGAAGGCTCAGAGGAACAAATGAATGTTGTGCTACGCTGCCGACCCCAGGGTCTCCCAGGGCAGGAAATCAATCATCCAGCTCCATCCCACGATTGGCTGCTTTAACTTAATAACCAACGACTGGTTAATCATCACAATGCATCGAAAAACCATCCGAAGGAAAGAAAATCACGTAGATCTGATGACTCCTATCGTAGTTGGATGACCATGATATACAAGATAATAACGCAAACGTTTTAAGTGTGCATTGTTCATTTCATTCATGGCAATGCCATTTCTGTGTTAGCGTTCAATTAGGGGTATTCCGATCTATCGCCTATGTATAGCTTTCGAGTACAGGTACTGTTTACATGGTGAATGTTGTCCTTTCTTCGTGTCTTGTTTTACATCATTGCACTGCGCTACGTATGAGCCCAAGACACGCAGTTGAAAACTACCGTTTGATCTTCTGAGTAGTAAGTCGGTAGAACGTAACGTTTCATTGTGGTTCAGCTTTAAGTGGCATTTAAAACAAATGGCATTGTGTGTCCTTTCCAAAAGGGGGCTCCAAAGTAAGCCTCCTGAATTCTTGAAGCACTTTCATTGGCACTTTGCACATGCACTGGAGATATATTTCAAAACTGACTAAGCTATTGCACCTTTACTATAAGATGGCACAAGACGCTTTGCGACATTAAACAAGATTTCACTCATGTTATTTTGTCTGTTTTCTGTGCAACTCAGGATTCCTTCGAAAAAAATAGGACTAATGTAATACACTAATGTAAAACTAGATTGGGGCCAAGCGTGTCAGTTTTCCACACAAAAAAAAAGCTTGGAGGGGTCTTTAAAATAGAATGTCAAATTAACATAATCATTTTATTTCCTTTTAAGGACTTGTCAAAGACAATACAATATAGAGTCAAGACCAAGTAATGTATTGTGCAGTCAAGACCAGGACTTGATGGGAGTTGAGACCATGTCAAGACCAAGACTTTGGAGGAATCGAGTCCAAGGCACGACAGAGACATAGGAGGGCAGGTCAAGTCAAGACCAATGTGACAGTGAAGAACAATACCAAGGGTGACCCATTGAGTCTTCCAGAGAATAGTTCTATTAGAACACAACAACTGAAGTTGAGCCTAGTACACCTGTTTATCACAGCTCAGACTCGGTTCTACCATATGCTGACCCTATTTTGCTTGTGAAAGCAAGAGTGGAGATAATCCACTTTTTTTTTTTTGTTGCTGACTTTTCACAACAGTCATAGCAGCTGTTTTTCTGAATGTGACGGCAGAATCCCAACATAAACATCTTTTTATTGTGTGTACACACCAAGTGAATAAAACGTCTTTATTCAACAAAATATAGAATGTAAACTGGTTAAGTTACAGACAAAACAAAAGGTCAATGTCAACATCTGTTAAGTGGGGTGTTTACAAGGAAAAACGTAGAAATCAAGAGGCTCAAATCAAGAGGCAGTTTTGTCAAGTAACCGGATTACGAACGAGCTTCGACTAACACCGCAGGGAACAAATATATTTCGTTGCTCTTCATGATAAAATTGAAAAAACTTGACCATCCAATAACAAATGAAAGCGTCAAACTACTTTTTTTTTTTTACACCTAAACTAATCGGTCTTTTTGCTTATATGTGAATCAAATGTGGCCCTTAATCACAAAGGGGTGCCCACCCCTGAGGTTATGTACTGCAAGTCTTTTTCGTGGATATGAACTTCTCCTGTGCTTGAAGAACTGACTCACTTGGAAAAGGAAGGCTGATTAGAATCCCCAGGATTGGCCTCGATCTCTGCCCTCATGTCGTTCACCGCGTCGTCTGTCTCGACCGCCTTGGCCCCTGGGACCAGGAAACATCTCCTTCTCCCTCTTGTGCTTCTCGTATCTTTCCGCCATTTGCACCAACTCAACAGGAACGTCCTGCAAGGCCCATTTACATTGAGACCCTTTTGTGAGATGTGACTGTCGCGTCGCTATGAGCTAACCTGCCCCGATCGTTCCAGGATGGGAATCAACTCCGGTGCCATCCTCCAGTCTTCCCTTGTTACCAGGGTAACAGCGGCTCCGGAGCGTCTGGAACATATAAATGTTGCTTAAAAAAGTTTTAAAAGGCTTTTTTTTTTTTTTTTTGTAGACCAAAGTGCTTTTCCTGGCTTCACCCCGCTCGTCCAGTCCGGCCCACGCGGTGGACATATTCCTCGATGTTTCGAGGGAAGTCGTAGTTTACAACGTGCGTGATGTCATGGACGTCCAAGCCGCGAGATGCCAAGTCGGTGGCCACCAGGATACGAACGTGACCTAAAGGGTTGTCAAAATACAAGACTTAATCACCAGATATATTGTCAGTCATTTTTAAAGTTCCGTCTCATTTTGTGCTGGGTCAATGATGAGGTTGGCTTTTATTAAATTGACAACCAGTGGGCGGAATGTCTCCATCCCACCCACAACTATACATCGCTCCGGACTATAAGTCGTACCAGCCAAAAATGGCGTCATGAAAACAACAAATAAATTGCTCCGGAGTAACAGTCGAATTATTGTGGGGAAATCTATGCTACAAAAACTGAGACCAGGAACTGTAGAGCTCGGACACGCACCCAAAATTCTCATTGCTCAATCATGGCGACGTTCGGAAATAAGCTCCGAGTGAGCACTGCTTCACTCTGATCGTTCGGAAACTCAAAGTGCTGTCCAAATGTGCATTTTTCATCATGGTCCGTAAAAGATAGCGAAGATGTTCAAAGACCGTTTTATTTTTTTTTAAACTCATCTCAAACAGTTCTTCTTGTCGCCAAGAAGTTGTGAAGAGGTCCACGATCTACTAAAGCAACCGCACTGCTTACCTGTTGGCTTTGATATGATAGCACTTACTGTAGCTGAAAATTCATCCATCCATTATCTGAACTGGGGTGGCATGACACGTAATTATCAGATGAATCAGTTTGCACAATAAATACCAGACGGGGAGAAGCGGTACAGAAAATGTATGTTCCATTTAAGGCAAGGCATTTCCTCTTCTGTGGTTCACCTTCTTTAAAGTCCTTGAGTGCCTCCTCCCGATCATACTGCTCCCGGTCGCCATGGAGACTTTGCACGGACAGACCGTGAAGGGACATGTCACTGGACAGGTCATCGCAACTGCAGAGAGATCGCATGATATTTAATCTACCAGTGTGCACCATTTTAGCTCAGCATAAACATGGACACATTATCAAGTGTCTTGAGACTTGCCATTAAGTTTTCTTATCGACAGTATATGCAAAACAGTGGCATGGGAAACGCCCAATTTTAAACCCTAACTCTGACTTGGCACCCTACTTTAAAAACTATAACTCTGGTTTGAAACCCTGACCCTGAGCTACAAACTTACATGATCTTCTTGCCGACAAAAATGAGAACTTTATCCTCAGGCAGCAAGTTGGCGATGAAGCCAAACAGGTAAGACTTCTTGTCTTCTTCATGGACGACCAGCACAGTCTGCTGCACCGTATCGACAGCCTGCCACACACGTGACCAGTTCATTGATATTCTAATGATATGGTTATAACAGGGTATTTTCTTTGTTTAATTTGGGTCAAACACGATATGTTCTAGTCTTTGTAATGTTAAAATGATATGTAGTGAGCGTGCCTGACACGTCATCATCACTCACTGCCAAGTCCAAGGTGCCCACATAGACCATCATGGGATTCTTGAGGTATGATTTGGCCAGACGTCTCACGCCGGTAGGCCAGGTTGCGCTGAAACAGGTCACATGGTGCACGTATGATCAAATATTCCAACATATTTGGGTGATTTGAATCGGCAAAGTAGCACTATCTGGTGGTCACTCCCTGAAATGTATTTAATGAAAAAAAAAGCTTTACAAGATTTTTTTTTTAACCATTACCAATCAGGATAAAAATCATAGGTTGTATTCAGCAAATTTTCGAGGTTGAGCTGTTTTCTCAATTTTTTAATACCTTGTCATTACAGTTTGTCTGTCAGGCCGGATGTCCAGCAGAATCTTCATGATCTGAGGCTCGAAGCCCATGTCAAGCATTCGGTCTGCTTCATCCAGGACCTTTTTTTAAGTGATTAGACACGTCAATATACAACAATCATAAATGAAAGGACCTAAAATGGTGGCTTCAACTCTAAACAGAAAGATGCGGGTGGTGAACCAAGTAAGTGATGGAGTGCAGACTGATGAGCTCGTTCATTTGTAGATCGTTTAGTCGTCCCGGAGTAGCAATGACAATGTCCACTCCGCTCTTCACCAAGTTGATCTGACCCCTTCTGTCACCGCCGCCGTAGATACAGATGCTGAGAGATGACAGAGAGAACACAACTCAGCCTAATGTTTTTGGTGACAGAGTGCTTCCCAATATAACCACGCGTTGTCTTCTAAGCGATTTTGAATGAATATGTAATGTATGTCAAATGTTTATTTTAAAATAATTAACCTTTTTTTGTAAAAAAAAACCAAAACAAAACACAATCGCACCCGTTAGGGAATGCAACGTCAATGTGATTGTTATAGTACTTATAACACAAATAGATGTAAGACTACTGTGATACTTATAGTACTTTATATGGCAAAGGGGTTCACTGTATTGCTAACCTTTTGTAGCCTTTGTAGCGATACTTGCTGCATTCCTCTTCAATCTGCAAGGCCAGCTCTCTGGTCGGAGTCAGCACTAACATGCCGGGGCCTTCGCACTCTGATCGAGGTCTACAAACAAATACGGTGTCAAAACCAAACCGTTGGGTTGCGCTGAGGCTTAAGAGCCCATATGCGAGGTGCGCATGCTAAAAGATGTACAAATGATGTAACAGAAGCGCCATGTCGGAAGAAGTGATGGATTTATTGCGAAATAAATTCCATTAACTCCCAGGAATAGGTAGGTCCCTCAATTTGAATTTGGAATCGATTTAAATGGTAATTTCATATTTTGAACGCGAGAGGGCGCCAAGCCAATTCTAAGTGGTTGTCCTCACATGGGCTGTCCGTCCATGTGGATGAATCCAGGCAGCAGATAAGCCAAAGTTTTGCCTGTTCCTGTCTGAGCAATGGCGATCAGGTCCTCCCCGCTAAGCAGCACAGGCCATGCCTGCGACTGGTGAAAACAAGAAACATACCAGAAACGCAAGAGTAAAAGAGATGACATTGCGACAGCCTGTGCATGGTTTTTCAAGATCAGTTCACATTGCATAATTCCGCAAGTCATGTTTCAATATTTTTGGAAATCAAGAAAAAACATTTTTTAGAAGATTATTTTTGACATTGTTAAAAAAAAAAAAAAAAATCAACCATATGGGTGAACAAGTAAGCTACAGGAAAAAGACCCAATAAAAAATGTGTGCTCTGCCAAAGGAGTATTTTTTTAAGCAAAATAAAAATACTAAATGAGAATTTAAAAAGACCTTTCGAGCAAATATACATTTTCGATGCCCTCCAGGGATTGTCTGATATTATAATTCCACGGTGTACAGAATGGGCGCTGTACCTGACTGTCAAGTGACTTCAAAGACTCAGTAGTTTTACTTTGAGTTTTATGCATAAGTGCAGAAGTCTACAGATGGAGATGAGTATACACCTGGATGGGGGTTGGTTTTACAAAGCCGACCCGATGAATGTTGTCCATGATTTCTGGGTAAAGCTCAAAGGCCTCCAGAAAACTGCGGCAGGGATTAGGGATGGGACGTTTTTCGCCGCCATCCACCATGTCATCCACAAAGATGTTGTTGTTTTCTTTCCTGTCGGGAAAATGCGACAAAAGATATTCATCTAGTGCACATTTGCACACACACAAAAAAAACTATAAAATTCACCTCCAATCACAGACTTCTTCAGCAGTGAGGAGGGACACGCTTTCAGCCTCGGTGTAGAAATTCTTCTCCAAGGGTGGTAGGTCTGCAAGATTATCACAGATGAAAAAACAACGAATCCAGTCCCTCGTTTGCCAATTTATTAAAAATAAGAATTATAATAAGGCCAGTTAAAAATAATTATAAATCTTGGTTATCTTAACTTTTTTGAAATTTAGATTTACCTATATAAAGTCTTCATTAAAAAAATAAAAATAAAATAAAACTTATATATTGTCAGCTCAAACTAAAGTACTCATTTTTTAAAATTTATTAAAACAAATACATGAAAACATTTCTGAATAGATGACAGTCAACTAAAATCAAACAGGCTTCTTTTTATATAATTTAAAACAATACATTAAAATTTAAATAAATAAAGCTGTTTTGAAACTGTAAACCTCTTTCTAATTATATGTACAGTATTAAAAAATATTACTCCAGTTAAATGTAATTCCTTTATTAAGCACATTTATAAATCATTAGCTGTGTGTGTGCGTGGGTGTGTGCGAATACTGTGGCGACTGTGTCCCGATTTCTCACCTTTCCATTTCATCTCTTCATATTTATGCATGTTCTCCCGAATGTTGCTCCAGTCTATGGACACATGAGTCGGGGCCACCTCAGATGTCTGTAACTGTGTGTGGGACCACACCGAGCCACCTCCTCCATTGCCTCCTCTCGCTCCTCTTCTTCCGTAGCCTCCTGGGACATTGATTTGAATGAATAGCCCATAAAGAGCTAGAGTTTAAGACCAGTGAAGATTCCTGAACTCACTGCCATAGATTCGAGGGGACTCGTTGGCCAGCAGCTCTTCTATCATCTCTTTGGCCTTCTGCTTGATGGTAGGAGGTCCAAAGATGAGCACCTCTGCCCCATTTTCCCTGTCGTTGATCTATTATACAGAGTAACAGCAGTTAAACCCAAGAACAGATTGCATCTAATGATGCTTTTAACGAGGGTTGGGCGATTGTGTGAGTCTAATAGTAATTTAAATGTGATTATACTTCTGGTATAGTCAACAGTGCAGGTAAATATAACATGTTTGTTTATATTGACTTCTGTTACTCCTTAAAGTTATAAAACAATGTGCTTTATTTTAAATGGATATAAATTAGACGACTGTCACACAATAAACACCACAGACATGACCATTTAACTTGCCTTGATTCTTGCGCCACTATTCTCCTCCAATTCACGTTTTTTCGCTCCTCCGCGGCCTTAAAACAGAAATAAAGTTGCTTAGCTGGGCTGACACTTACCAGAAGTGGTCAAAGGGCGAGCCATATTTAACATTTTTTTAAAATTCTTCACACTAATCAAATACACAACTCCGAAACAATATGTTCGGAAGGCTTAGCCAAGTTACTAGCATCGCTAACTTTACTGGTTGAAATGATTTAAAAAAAAACTTATTCGCGCCGTAATTTATCTATATTTTGTTCATTTTAGGTAAGAGTTAAATCATACCAATTATCCTCCCAACCAAGCCATTTTCCACGGTGATAGTGACGGGTGAATTCGACCTATCAGACCCGAATTGGCGTCTGCCATCGGGTCCTCGTTCGTTGGTCCGGGAAAAAGAGCGGCCATAGTTTCCCCGACTTTTGCCTTCGCCTCTACTGCCGCTCTGATAAGTATCGCCTACATTCTCGCAAAACGCTCCGATTTTGTTCCTGTTTCGTACACCGAAAGAAATATTTCCAGTGGGCGTCCATTTGGCCGACGTTGGTTGTGGCACAGACTCGTTTTCGCCCTCTTCCCAGTCCGACATTTTCAAGCTGTGCTCAAACCAAGGAGCTGTCAATCAAAACGACGCCTTCAATGACGTTTCGGAATTTTCCCAATTTCACCAAAGGTAACACAGCCAGATAGCTTTGGCCTTGACATTGACCTCGCCTTGCTAATCTCCTCTCGCGCATGCGTGAGAATCGAGGTTTTTTTTTTAAACATTTTTTTGTTTTTGGCCTCATGTGACAAAACGGCAGTTGCACTTCGTGCCATGTTTAACTGCTCAAATGGAATTTAGAGGCGTGAACCTTGGTGAAAAAAAAGAAACACAATTGCAATCGATTCGCTAATGTTGTAACGGTCCAAATCACAACTTTGTACCCTACTTCCCAAAGGAAAAGTTAGAAACCAAGGAGCGTCCCTTACTCATAATGCACCGCACGACCTAGGGGATCTGCAAGTGGTCTATTAAAGGATAAATATTATGGCAAATGTAATTCTTAATGTTAGTTTACAAATATATATCTGGCTATTTCTGAAAATAACGTGTCTCATTTACATATTAATAACCTAGGTTGCTTTGAAGCCCTCCTCCTTTAACATAAAAAGAACCACTGTAAAAATATTCACTTAAATTTTTTATTATAGAATAATAAAATCATTTTGGCTTTTTCTCATCCAGAGAATTAATGTGCACTTGTAATAAATTAATTTCAAAGTAAACGTCGTGTTAACATTGTCAAGCTTTTTAAGGCCCGTTGTGTAATAGTAAACAATAAATTACCATTCAAGCAGTATAAAGAAAAATGCATGATTTAAAATACAATGAAAAAAAAATCAGTGGTGGGAGCTTCGCAAATAAAAAGAACTAGATTGACAAATGATCCCCGAATTAGTCGACTGATTTGCAATTAACATGACATTCGTGGCTCAACTACACCAACAAAAAAGTACCGTGAAGTGATTAACAGACTCTTTGACATGAATTATTTCTTTCTTTGTTATGATCAATATGATATTGATCTTCAATCAATATTCCCTAACATTACACATTCAAATAGTGTTGTGCATCACATTTTCAGGTGCCACAGCCTCCACTGTGCTTTTTGTATTGCATCATACCAGCAACAACATATTGAAATACACTGGCCTGAAAAATACCACAGTCTTGTTCCTAGGCAAACAAGAAAACATAATAAGCAGATTAAAGATAATACATGACAAGTTACTGTAAATAGATTTAAGACTACTGTGAAGTGTGAACCACTCCGAAAGCAATTTGAGACTCGAGCAACACAAGAAAGTTGTTCACGGTTGAAATATGAGGACGATTTTGACAAGAGTAACAATATTTGCCACAAAGATGGTTAAAATTGGTCTCAGACTAACAGATTATAACATAAATGAGTGTTGATGCCTAAAAAGCGCCACCTGAAAAGTTACTTTTCCAGTATTGTTTTTTTCTTGAGCATTGTAAAATTATTCACAGAAAGATCTCGGTTATCTTTAGGTGTATTTTTCTTATGATATAATTATTTCAAACGTCATATTTTGACATGATTTACAGATTTGCATCGAGGACATGCGGCTTTAAGAACTCATTTAATTTTCTTATTATCATTAAAAAAAAAAAAAACAAAATCGAGACAAGTTATTACCGGGAGCATGTAGCGAGCTGGTAGCAATGTGTTAGCATTCATGTTATTGAGTTAATGACAGCATACTGCTACTTTACATATAATACAACATCACCGACAGCATTTCATCATTTGTGCCTCCACTATATCGCAATTTTTTAAATCTTTTTTTTTTTCATAAATTTACAGTTTACAGGCAAGTCCGAGTTTAGTTGCGCGCCTTCAAAGTAACACCATGTTGTGCCAAAACATGCCAGGGAGCACTGAGGTCTAGTGGAAAGATACCACGTGATTAAAAGTAAGAAGAAAGTGCAGAAGAGCTCTCCAATTCATCTACAGTTGCTTTTCCTCCCAAAAGCTGTGAGCATTGTCATTTATATACTATTTGCATGTGTTGCTGCTCCACGTCTGCTAAGTATCAGTTTTTTGAGAAAAAAAAAGTGATTTATAAACAGGGGTTCACTGTACTAAGCTTTTCAGAAAGCAGCTTGTATCCAAAACTTATAAAAAATAAAATAAAATAAAATAAAAAGTACCAGGATGGTCACTTCTTTTTATCACATACGTTTTGGACTATCAGCACCCAAGTACCTGGGCTGTCAAAAAAGTGTCATAAAATTCTATCAAAATTTTGAGAAAGTTCTATCTACAATGAAATGACAAAATAAGGGAAATGATTATATTTAAAATGAAATTTTGAATACTTATGTCCAAATGTTGAGTATCTCAGTACTTTTTCCATTAAAAAAAAAAAATCTATATGAAATATCATTACTTTTGGGAGGGGCGTCACAGATATTCCCTTTACCACCCCCGAATTGGGCAATATGTTCATTTTAGTGTTTTACGATCATCCCAAAAAAAGCAAATGAAAACCCAATACCCCGTTTTGCAAGTGGTGTATTTAGATGTCATTTTTGCCTACTAAGTACACCGCATGAAACAAAGTTGATGAAAATTAACTAAAGATAGCAAGAAATTTACATTCACAAGCAAGGACATCTCATTTCCTGTAGAAAGGCTTGAAAGTGGTCTCCCCAATAGTGGCATTCAGTGACTGTGTGTGTGTGTGTGTGTGTGTGTATGTGTGTGTGTGTGTGTGTGTGTGTGTGTGTGTGTGTGTGTGTGTGTGTGTGTGTGTGTGTGTGTGTGTGTGTGTGTGTGTGTGTGTGTGTGTGTATGTGTATGTGTATGTGTGTGTGTGTGTGTGTGTGTGTGTGTGTGTGTGTGTGTGTGTGTGTGTGTGTGTGTGTGTGGGTGGTCAGGCCAGCTGGATACGTGGCGAATGACCAAGGAAGTCTGAAGCGAGCACATCTTGAGCTGGGCTTCTGTCTGAGTCTGAACGGTTGCTGGCAGGCGCCAGTTTGCGCTCACAAATGAAGAGTCCGCTCCCGCTCCAGCCTTCACCACCGTGTCGATTGAGCTCGTGCATGGAGAAGGACTTCCCGAGGGCGCCCCCCCAGTCAGACGCTGACGGGACGTCGCCCGGTGACAACATGAGCAAGGGGTCCACTTCCAGGCTCACGTGTCGCCTCCAGGTGGCGTCGGATTTGGTGCCGGACTTCTCCCGTAGCTGCACGAAGCCGGTGTCCTCGCTGGGTCCCACCACGACGGATGGGCCCGGGCCGCCCGGGTGTGCCACCACGCCATCCGGCACGGGGCAGCGCAGGTGGGAGGGGTGCATGACAGGAGGCAATTGGAGGGTGAAGCCCCCCGTGGAGGGAGGTGGAGGAGGCAGGTCGGGAAAGTGCGCCCGCCTGGTGCCATTGGGGGTGACCAGCGTGGGGTAGGGGCTGTCGGGCGGCAGCAGGGGCGACGGGGACAGCGAGGCGGTGGACGGCGGGTAGGAGGGAGGCGCGGAGTCCGGGGGACCCTCATCACTGTCGGCCGGGGCCAGGATGAGCCGTAGTCCCCTTGGGTGGGCGTTGCCGTCGCTTCCCTGCGGGGAAGGCGGATCCCGGTCCAGGATGGAGGCCGGGTAGTCGGAGTCGCGGTGCTGGCCCAGCTCGAAGAGCGGCAGGGAAGACAGGGTCAAAGCAGATGGACCCCGCTGCAGGACTTGGCGGTACAGGTCCAGAAGGGAGTCCAACTTGGACTCGATGGAGGAAACCTGGAAGCAAGAGGGAAGAACACCTAAACGCAGATTGAGAACCAACCAACCAACCAACCAACTGTCAAACACATCAACCAATCAACCAACTAAACTGATAAATAACCAACAGTCTGACTCACTGATAAACCATCAAACTAACAACTAAACCAACAACTAAAATATTTGACTGACAATTAATTAACCAACAGTACAAATGACCACTTAGCCAACCAGCTAACAAACTGAGTCAATGAATAACTAAACAATTAACCAATAGCCTAGCTGACTATCAAGCATCCAAACTACCAGTGGGATCATCAATCTACCTACTCAAACAACCAGCTAACTAACCGACTAACCCAATAACCGTCCATCTGACCATTCATCCATGAGGGACAATCAATCTATTGCCACTAGCAAATTAGCTAGCAAACTAACGAACTTAGCAAATTAGCAAGTCTGTCCGACAAAGCAACCATCACACAAACCAACCAATTGCCTAATGTTCTAATCGATGTGCGATTTTGAAAAATGTCTTTCCCTCCTCACCTGCCTCTCCACTTTACAGACACGACCTAGCATGCTGACGCCATCGTGAGCATCTCCGTCCGGGTTCAGTTTGTCCCTCATCTTCTTATCCACGGCAATTTGGCCCTTTCCCAGGATTTGGTCCACTCTGACACGCAAATATAAATACAGACACACACAAACATCGGTGTTAACACCATGGAAAACAGCGGCTCGAAGTCAAGGCAACAGTGTATTTTCTTTCAGGTTGAAGAGCAAAACCTGGATGCAAGAGTTAGTATACAACAAGAGGGAGCGAAGAGCACACTTCATTGTGTTATTCCGGTTACGGGAACATTCACCAAAACATGGAGATGTGATGGTTATTTCTTCTTGAAACAACAGACGTTACTCAATTTCACCCATGAACGTGCATTGACACAAATCACTCACCAAAAGCACAAGTCCCGAGAAAAATAAATGTGATGCATTAACGCACCTTGAAGAAATGACATCAAAGGACTGAGCACTTTGTAATTCTCCTGGTACAGTATGGTGTGGGTCAAATTGACCCATTAAGTTTACAACTACTGTATACAAAAAAATATTTCAAAAATGTCCCTGTACTGTTTTTTCTTGTTATTATTTACCCTCCAAACTGACCTGTTGTATCATTTACAAGTCCAGAAAAAGTATTTTTTTTTTCTCATGCACTTTATGTTGCGGGTTAAATTGAACTGGAATAATATATATTAATACGCTTTTTTTGTTTATTTATTTATTTATTTTTTATAAAATGTTAAAGAACCGGCTGTCGTCCTGTTGTAGGTCAAAATGGCTACTTTTAAAGTTTGGAGAAAAGCTAGAAAAAAAAACAAAAAAAAATTTAAAGGATTGTCCTTTTTTTTAACATTTGAAAACTGTGATGTTGAGTGTTAAATAGACTCATTTAAACTTTTATAGAAAATCTGAAAC
>CAAKHF010006883.1:25677-36529 GCA_901007745.1 Hippocampus kuda
CGATGTCCCCCCCCCACCCCTCCCCATTATGTTTGCTTTGTCAGGGACAGCAATAATACGCTTGGGTCAATTTGAGCCGTGGTATGTTTAATGATCCCAAAATGTTATCACTTCTGGACACACTCTTCAACACTTTCAAACACACCATTCCCCATCCGTCTCTCTGCTATTTCACCAACGTGCAAACTGCATCCATCCGCCAAGGTGGTTAATCTACAAATTGGACTCGCATGACAGCAAAAACCAACTAAACCCCCCAAAAATACAAACAAATCAACAGTTGAGACAGACGGGGGGGAAACAAGCTAAAAGAACTAAAAAATACAAATGATGATGTTAAAAAAAAAAAAAAAAATGAAATGGCAACCCTGAAGCTGAGCTCTTCTTCCTGTTGGCATAATTGTAATGCAGGGCGGGAGATGACATGTTCCTGAGTCGACTACTCAAGTTGGCCTGTCTGGAGACAGCAAGAAACATCAGCGTCAAACACATGCGGACATACACCCGCCTTTAAATAACATGACTATGACTTGACGATTTCTAATTATGATAATGATATGCCATCTACAAAGCCGGACAACAGCAGACAACGCACAACTGGTCATTCCATCCACACAGAGAAAACAAACACAAATTTTTTTAGCGCAGTTATCCTGCACTCAAATTTGTCGAAGAAACTCATTCGATTGCGCAGGCGTACCTAATGTTACGGCTTGTGAGTCGATAGCACAAACTGAAGGTACGAGGGCTATTTCATGGCTTTGGAAGTGGAACCGAAAGCCCCTTTCACACTGCGTGTCAAAGTGTATTCTTCCTGTGTGCGTGTGTGAAAGGTATCGACACAGAAACGTGGCAAGACTGAATTTCTTATCTTCGTGAAGGAGTATTAGAAGTCCCGTTTAAGCTAACTTTCATACCAGACTTTTTTCATACTGTTGTGCATGAAAGTTAGCAGCATAAAATGGGATGTGGTGGGGGTTATGTAACGGCTGTTGAATTATCAGAGGCCCCTTTTACGCTCTTTGTTATTCTGTCACTGTTTTGTGTGAAAGGTACCAACACGGAATACAGGAGCCATATTCAAATTACCTTACAAATCAGGTTTTTCTTTTGCCTATAATGACAGTGTCATTGTTCTGTGTGAAAGGTACACAGAATAGGAGGTTGGGGAAAATGAGGGATTTTAAGATCGTATCAGAAGCCCCTGTCACTCAAAGAAGACTTTTTTTCTGTGTCACTGTTCTGTGTGAAAGGTACTGACGATGCAACTTGTCGAACTGGTTGCGTTACATTTATCACCGGACACTGACTTCTCCTGCCCTCTCTGTCACATGAGACACTGACGTCGGTTAACTATTTGTCGACGGGCATTGAAGCATGAGAGTGTGCAGTTGGCCAAAATCCCACCGTTTGCTCTCTGCGTGGAAGCGTGTGTTTTAAGAGGCTTAATACGCGGACATTCTGATTTTGTAAACATTAGTGTTGGGTTAGTTGAGGGAGCATCGGGAGAGCTGGATGGGTCTAACCCCGGTGCAGATGACTTCCTCCGGGCCTGACTGTAATACAAATGCAGGGACGGTGAGGAAAAGGTCTTGGCGCGCCTGCTGAGGGGCCTGGGAGCAGGACCTACAACTGTATCTAGTCTGAGGGAGACAAAAGAGATGCCGCATACAGTGGATATAAAAAAAAAAAGACAACACACCGGTGTTCAAATGCGTCATCACAAATGAGAATTTCAAAATGTCAATCGCAACAAATGAAATATTTTTTTGAAAAAACTTCTGTGAACACATCTTGTTTGTATTTCCTCTGTCATTTTTTTTCTCAAATGCGTATGGGTGTCATTCAAATGCGTATGGGTGACACATATGATGGGTGTCATATGTTGACACCCATCAAATGCGTATGGGTGTCAACATATGATTATCTTGGGTCCCATAATATATCACAAAAACATGGCCGATTAACAGGGGTGTGTAGACTTTTTATACTTGCTGCAGAAGGAAAAAGAGAACGGAGGTCATATGCAGAATAGCCGTGAGAAAGAGGCAAAATATGAAAAAGAGGCAAAATGAAGGCGGCAAGGCGGGGATGGAGCAGGGTTGATTTCCCAACCTGGTCTGGAGACTTTTGATGCGACACAGCATGTCCAAGTGTCCCGCAGAGTACTGCTCGATCACGTCTTTCACGTCGTATGGACGCAGCGTCTCTTTGAACTTCTTCTTGGCCACGTGGAAACTCATGATCCTGACAAAAACATAATATGACATAGACAAATGCAGTGCGGTAGGGAGACCGCTTCTGGGAAAGTGAAGAAAAGGTGTGAAAATCTCTCAGTGGTTAATTTTAATGGGCTGATGTGTTCCACTTACATGACAATTACAAATGTTAAAATGTTACGATAGCCTGTTGAGTAGAGGCAACACAAAACCACAACCTATAAAGGCCCAAGCGTGACACGGAGCGAGCAGCTGTAACGCCGACAAAAAAACAGCAGATGGTAGCAGTTTCATGAGGTTCACTGTTCTTTCTTGAGCTGAACAAAGCAAACACTGTGTGAAAATCAACTTTGCCGGAGGAAACCAAAGAACCTTGGTACTCGAGTGTGTGACGCGTTTACCGAGCGAATAATATTGATGTGGGTAAGCCGATCTGCGCATTTGCTTCATTTGCCCCCGCCCCATTCCTGGTGGGCTCCGTGGTTGCCTGCCTTTCCTACTGAGAGGTGACAGATGAGCCTCTGTTATGGGAGTACCCACCGGGGAGAAGCTCCCTTGGACCCTCAACCCGACACCCTGGGAAAGTTCATGGTGGGAGCAGGTGGTGGTGGTGGTACCTCAACAATCAGACTTGCTCTCTAATTCGGCTCTGCAAACATTTTTTTTTTCCATTTCTTGATGAAATAGCCAATCAGGAGTTGAACCAAAATGATTGAACCCACCCATTTGTTTTTTGAATCGCGCTAAAACTCATAAGGGTGGCAGGTAATCTGTAGCCTACCACAGGAAGTAACCGAATGAATGAAAAATTGAATAAATAAATAAGCATATAAAAAAAATCATGGTGGCCCGGTGGCCCAGTGGTTAGCGCGTTGACCTCACAGTGCAGCGGTCGTGGGTTCGATCCCAGCTCCGGCCTCCCTGTGTGGAGTTTGCATGTTCTCCCCGGGCCTGCGTGGGTTTTCTCCGGATACTCCGGTTTCCTCCCCCATTCCAAAAACATGCATGGCAGGCTGGTTGAGCACTCTGAATCAGGTGTCCCCAAAGTACGGCCCGCGGGCCAAATGTGGCCCGCTTCCGCATTTTGCCCAGCCCCCTGAACAATACCACAGATGCATTTTTTTGTTGTTGTTGTTTTTTTTCCAAGTCTGGCTACATGATCGAGACTTGTATATACATAGAAAGTAACATTCTATTCCACCCTTCTGCAGTCAGTGCCTTACCTAAAACCCCTCCCTCAAAAATAAATAAATAAATAAATAAATAAATAAATAACATCTGCGATGCACCCCCGTCAAATTAAAAAACGGACTAATGATTAAGTCAGAGAAAAAAATGATTGGTAATTCTATGCTTTCCGTGAAATGTGTGTGGGGTCTTCAGGATCTCACCTGACAGCTCTGATGACCGCCTTGAGGGGAGCGGACAGGTCCTCGACCGTGATGTCGCAGTGGCAGCCTCGCTCGTCCTGGGAATCCTCCGTCGTCATGCCAGCGTCCACTGCAGGGCAAAGAAACACGGGCGTGTTCGTCAAAGTCTGAATCACAATGTTTTGGAAAAGCCGTTTGAGCATGTGATATCCCATTGCAGACACATGTGCGGATATACAACACTTTCCTGTCACACACTCAGCTCAAGTGTGCATGTGCATTTTTGTACCTGCAGCGTTGTGCGTTGGCAACCAACCTGGGTAACCACATGAAAACTTATTGAGTGGATGCTCACCGTCTGAAGCTGCGTTGCGCGTCTGGCTCTTGAGCCTAAGTGATGGTCTGAACCGCGTGCGGTCATTGAAGCTCCAGCTCTTTTGCACCTTGGCGGGGCTTTGACCCATCAGCTCGCCACCGCCGCTTGCCGCCTCGTTGCCGGGGGAACAGCGCTGGCGGTCGTTAATAGACGCCTGGCGGCTTTTCACGCTCTGCCCCCGCGGGCTGGCCATGCGGACTCGCTCCTTGAAGCTCAACTTTTGACTGCGTGGGTGGAGGTTGAAGATGGAATGAGGGGATTTAAGGTTGGAGAGAAGAGAATGGACAACGTTATGAAGTGCTCCCGTGTGTCCTTCATACCAATCTTCATCCAGCTGACATGCCCAAAACCAAAGAGATAAAGCCATCTTGCCCGCCAGTCCGACAACAAACTCCCATCACAAAATAATTCACTCACACCTAACAAGACACGGAATTACAGACTTGTTAAAATTCTGCAGGTCCTTTGTCGCACACAAAACATTAAAATGCCACTTCGAACCACAATAACTTTATGTATGTTTCAGGCATGGCTTCTTGAGAATTTTTTTTGGTGGGTCAATTCATGCCGAACAAATTTAATTTTGGTAAATTAATCTAGTCTCAGGGTTTCAAGTTTGACTTTTAAAGGTGCAGTGAAATGGCTAACATGACGCAAAAATGGCCAACTTTTTGTCTCTTTTCAGCTACCTATGACAGAGATGCCAACCAAATTTCATGGTGCTCAATTAATCAGATTTTTTTGGGGAAGGGGGGGGATTTCGTAAATATTCAAGTATCAGAAATTTGGCTGGAAATGACCAAAATGATGGTGAAATGGTTGCTTTAAATCAAAATGGCCAACTTCCCGTGCATTTTATAGCATGACCTCTGCAGACTTTTTTTTTTTTTGTGTTTGTACTCATAATAGATAGGCCAACCAACTACAGTATCATAAATGAAACTAGGAGAGTATAAAAAAAAAATCTACTGGAACAGAAGTTTCCCTTTGACGGACCTTCTGAAATTGCCAAAATGAGCGGTTTCAAACCAAATTGGCTGAATTCCTGTGTCGCTTCCGCCTTGGCTGGAAAGATTTTTGTGGGTCTACTTATGATAGATGTGCATACCAAATTTCATGTTGTCAAAGAAAACTGGCTCGGTTTGACGAGCATTCCAGTCGGAGAGGTTTGGCTTGGAAGGAAATGGTCAAAATTACAGTCCATTATAATAATAATAATAATACATTTTATTGTTTGCTTCCAAACAAAATGACACATTTCCTGTGTCTTTGTAGGCACAGCTTTGACTTTTTTATTTTTTTTATTTTATGGATTTACTCATGACAAACATGCCGACCAAATGTCATACTAAGTGAAATTTCATCTTTATCGAAGGAGCGCAACAGAGACAAACCTTACCCGCAAACCTTAGCAAAAGCAAGCCAGCCTTACTTTCCGTGAGACCTTCCAGTTGAGGTGTCACTCAAAACACTGAGGAGCTACAGAAAACAGTTTCAAAAAACTTCGAAAATGCACATGATGCACATTAATCTTTCACTGAGATGCAGACACGTACTAAATGCAATTGAATTTAAAAAAAACAAAAAAGGACCAGCATGCAATGGAGCAGGGCCAATGGCAAAGGAGAAAAATGCGAATATTTTCCCATCTGATATATTTTTTTCCAAGATAAATTCGATTTTATTTATTTAGAAGGAGGAGTTGGACAATATATAACTACTTTTTTTCACTTTTGTCACAACATCAACGATGGAGGAGACTACCATTATTTTGCTTGAATAAACCAAGTGTGGATGGAAAAACTAAACAATGAACCTCATGTTCTGGTAATTCAAGTTATGTAAAGATATACAGTGTTTAACAAATATATTTGACCGCCTGTCATAAAAAACGAGAAGGGAGCATTCAGAATCGCAAGGTGATTGAATTGAGGGTACTGTACTTTTTGGCGAGCCCCCACCCCCCTCCATGCCTGCCCATGTTGAAGAGGAGTGAGGAATTCAAGTTAGCTCAGAGTGACACATCTTCATAAATATTTGACGTTAAAAATATAGATAACAATTTTCAGAGAGAAACATTTTAATATTTCAAGAAAGAAAACTACAAAAACCAGAACGCAAAAACCAAAATTTGAATATTTTGAGAGAAATGTGCACTAAAAAAATTTGACATAAAGATTATATGATCAGTGTAGCAACATATTTAAAACAAGCATTTAGTCTATGAGTTTTTTTTTGCCCAAGAACACAAGTCTACAATTATGATTTGACATCTTAACCATGAAATATAAATTAATTATTTTTTAAGCTTTTTTTTTTTTTAACTTCTCATTGAATGGCAAAAATAACGAAATTTTAGCCTTAAAAATATTCAGGTTAAGGCAATGCGACAAACTTATGTATGTATTAATCATAACAGGAAAATTAAAAATGGTCATTACCAATACTGTGGCATGAACCCTAATTGGACGCTTGTCTAATACATTAGTTAAGCACTGTATCGTTACTCCAGCAAGTCACTGAAACTCGGTTCAAATTTGCTGCGTAAATTCACCTTCAAACTATAAATTCTGCCGAGTTTGTTCTAAACAAAAAATATATCTATCGTGCATGCTATTAGTCAGTCATTCCCGCAGTTTGTGGTGTGCTTTGCTCAGATTAGTTTAGGGGCAGCGCAGCCAGGATGCTGGGAAGTACCTCCTGTATTTCCTAGTACCGGTATACCTTCGGAAGAACTTCCCGTGACTCTTACTAGAGCGCATGGGAAGAGGAAGAAGATATTAAAAGAAGCTGAAGATGGGCTGGAGAGAGAATTCCCTCGGCCAAACACACACACACACACACACACACACACACACACAATTGTACATACACCTCAACAATATTGGCGCAAATATAGTAAAGCCACGGAGGTGTCAAGTCTCAGTGTATTGTGTTGTCACTCGATCAATTCCTTTTCAATGCGCGATGGGGGACTCAGTTTTAATAAACTCAGCCCCTTGTGGCAAGCTAGCAGGTAATTACACATTGGTCTCTGCGTGCGCACGACTACATCGCGCCCCGTTACACTCACTCCGAATGTAGCATTTAAACCGCCACCCGCCGCTCCCCGCCCGCCCTTTCACTTAAAGGTGAAGCGTGAAGTAAACTTGGCCAAACATCTTTTGCGCTAAAACTATCTGAAGCATACTTTTGTTTTTGGTGTTAGCAATGCGCTTAACACCTAAAAGGTTTTTGTTCGGCAATCTAATCAAACTATATGAGTGCATGGATGGAATCTTCTCTCATGGTTCGCAACTAGCAATGCCGCCGACCGATATCATGTGCTGAGTGAGTGACAACGCAACAGAACTGCCTTAGCAGTGACAACGTAGGACACCAACCCACTATGACTTGTGCTCTCAGTGCTAGCGGGAATACATTGACCAAGTAGGTAATCCCATCGTGCGCAATACACAGCACAGCATCGAATTACAAACAATAACGCTAGGCTAATAACCGCAGTCTATATAGTTTAGCGTTCTTCCAATCCGGATGGGTCTTGTCGCCACTCCATGTCCTGCCATTCGGGCACAACAAACGTTGCCAAATCAATAAAACAATATATCAATATGCTTGCTAAAAATGTTTTTTTCTTGCTTTCCAGTAACGTTCAAATATTACTTACTCTAGGTAACCATGCTAGTAGGCTAATGATAGCCCCATGGCTAATGGCATTCATCTCCATCAGTCATGACAAAGACCAATTGGTGCACTGTAATTCCTACCATGTGACATTCAGCCAATCAAATGTTAAGTTAGGATACCTGCTTCTGATTGGGGCTCATTTGGAAAAAACATTTGAGTAGGATTTATGGATTTATTAACTTTCCAGGAGCAATTGGAAACTTGAAAGTTGGTACTCAGTAAGCTTTTTAGGGGTTCGTGAGTTGGTGTTAAAAACGTTTTTACCAGGATGCAGTTGTTTGCAAATATAGATTCATTTGTTTTTGTTTTTAACCACGTTAAGGCCCCCCAAAAGTGGGTTCATTATAAAAATAGCAATCCCAAGAAGGCTCATAATTCAGATTTTCCCATTTGTGTAGCAATTTCAGAAAGACCCTCAGTACTGAATGCCTTTGAAGTTATCAGCCACCATTTTAAATGTACAAAGATCTCAAGCAAAACAAATTGTAAGACAGCAAACATCAACCATCAGATACCCCAATGACGATGAAGACTACAACAGTGCTGTCGTAAAGCTGGCTTGCACTAAATAAAAAAATGGTTCGGGACAAAACGGCCATTTATTTGTCTTTGAAATAGCTCAAATAAAACCCCCAATGACACTGTTTAAAAGTAGTTAAAAAAAAAAAAAAAAAAAAAAGCTGTGCCACAAGTGCAAAATGGGCTTTACGCTCCGAAGAAGGGAAAGCCTAATTAAAGCCAGGCATTTATGAGAGCTTGCAATGCTGGATGCAGATGTGGGTAGCCCTAATTAAACTTTTGGTTTGAGGATGACAAGCACTTTTGCTTGTGTCGGTTAACGGAGTGTAAAAAAGAAAATAAAAATTTCAATGCGTTCAGAAGCTGACGGCTCAGCAGGAGGCTGCCAAATGTTGCCAGAGCGTGAAAACTCTATCAGGCTTATTAAACTTTCTGTCAGAAAGCAACTTTCTCTCCATTTGAACTTGATTTATTCCAGGGGTTGCAGTATATTCAATGCTATCCTAAATGAAAAAAAATAAAATAAAACCCCACATACTGAATACTGCATGCTGAGGATTACATGCAGTACATATCATGTACAATGGACACACACACACACACAGCTAACTATTCTTCCAGACTTTTTTTCCCCCCCCGCATTAATGTCTGTGTATTTACTATTAATATACCTAACCCTTCACATCTGTATTGATTATTCATGTACTGTATACAGTTGGAATATTTAGTACTGCTGACTATTCTTGCTCCCTTTTGTTCACACGTACCGTACATTGTCTACTGATTCACAGAGTTGCTACAATACCTAAAAGTATATCCTTCATTCACAATCACAATCTGAATTTGTAAGATATGTGTGTAAAGTCTATCACCGCTGACTACTCTTACTGTCTTTTTGTCCACAATCACATCCGATTTAGATCTGCATACATAGCACGTGTTAATCACGTGCAGTTTCCACATGAGACGCCGCTGACTATCCTTGCTGACTTTTGTCCACACCCACCACTGCAATTACCCAATATATGCCTTTCGATCAAATCTGCGCGAGTATTTACGGCGGTTATCGCTAACATACAGTTGCCGAATGCTGACTAGAATGCTGCTGACTATTCTTGCTAACTTTTGTTCAATTTCTGCAGATGCTCCTATTTACTCTTCCAGCTATTTAATACGTCCTTATCATTCACACTCACGCTCCACCAGCTCAAGTCTCAACTTCGATACACTAATCAATCAAGTGTTGGAATGTAAACAGGTGAACATACCCGCAAGAGTGTGTGTGTGTGTGTGTGTGTGGTACAAACCTGTATGCAGTCTCGCCCTGCTCTTTCCTTCAAAGGTTAGTGCGACGACGAAGATGAGAAAGAGGAGACAAAGGAGGAGAGAGGTCAGTATTCCAGAGGATTAATACAGGAGAACATTCAAGTAAGAGAGCACGCTCGCGGGAGCCCAAAAAGTGAACGCATGCAAGCTGTAGCCATGCACAAGAAGAAGGTAATGTGGGGTGGAAGGAGCTGAACGTGGAACATTTGTTGGCTAATATGACCAAAGAAAGGGAAGAACATCTGGCATGAAGTGTGTTGTGCTTGTCAGAAGCACACATTTCATGTAATTTACTAAAGGGTGGAGGCTATTTTGTCAGTAAAGTAAACCCTGGAAGTAACATCGGCCGTTACTGTTCTTAAGGATATATATATTTTTAATCTGAATATTAATTTTCTATTTTCCTTTTTTCATGATTTTTTATTTTATTTTTTTACTTTGACTCACTTTTCCTTACTTTGTCAAAATAGGTATTTTTTTCAATCTCTACGGATGACTCCATGACATAAAACGACATTCTAAAAAAAAGGTATTGTATATAATTGACAATTTTGAGTCTATTCCAAAAGTCTGTTCTTCTTCTTCTTTTTTTTTTAATTTATAACACTGAACTCACTGGACTCTATGCTGGCTATTTTTGTTTACCTGACTTCCTTACTTTAACCATTTAAGTTGTCTTAATGCAAAATAAAGTTCGCAAAATAGGAGTGAAAATCTGCACAAAGGTGCCCTAAATGAATGATCAAATCATTTTAGGCATGTACTTTGACCTGAAAAGGAGGGGCAACAAAACTATAAACGAGATGATCACCAAAATACATTGACTTCACTGCAAACAAATAAAATGAATATCTATTTTCACATGAAATTATAAGTAATGATTAAATTAAAAAAAGATTCATTTTGGCCTCAAAACCCAGGAGTGTGAGTACTTTTTTGAACTCTACATAATGTGGCCGGTGTAAGGGTGCGAGAATGGCACATGCCAGAGTGTAAAGGGTGAAAAGATTGACGTGTCTCACAAAGACGATGGAGAAGAAAGAGGAAGAAGTGGAAGCCACGTTTAAAGTCCAGAAGCGAGGCGGGGTTTGAGGGTTTGGGGGTGGGGGTCCACCTACTTGGCGGGGCTGCAGGTATGCAATGCCTTCAAATGAGGCTTCCAGGTTGCAACGGAAACCGAGTTCTCATCGGCAGCGTAACTACGCCAGACACACTACGTGCAGAGGAGGGGGATGGGTTATGATTGACAGGTCAAATGAAAACAAGGAGGGGTCATGGAGGAGTAGTGAGGAGGAACAAAGAGAAAAAGCATATTAGGGTTTTTTTTTTTTTTTTTTTTTAAAGAAGGGGGCACT